>PNEQ01114592.1:0-10564 GCA_003012365.1 Medauroidea extradentata | reverse complement strand
ATATACATCCGCCCTTGGCCGTTGTCGGAGCTGAAATGAATACCCCTACCCCTTCATACAGCGGCAGTGGACTCGCCCGACACTTCTTGCAGTTCTACGGGCCTGGTTGGTCGCTTCCTCTAATGGTGAAGGAGAGGGAGTAGGAGCATCTGCGCAGAGCGAAATTGTAGCGACTCGTTTTGTTTGTTGTCCCACTATATCTATGGAACTCCAGACACATTCTACTTCACTGATAGCAGAAGTGAGATGATCAGCAGAAAAACAATCTTATCTGCTGTGCTGTGTATGCAGGCAGGCCTGCATACTGGAATTGATTTTCAGTTGCTCTGGTCTACTCGGTGGTGTATCATGCAAGATGTGCTAGTGTGATTTATTTATGTTGATGGTGTATTAGTGTGCATGTCAAATCATTGGCATTATTTAAAATCAAGTACTGTAGTGAGAGTTGCCTTGCAGAAATGGAAGATATCGAAAAAAAAAAAATGGCCAGTATACACAGTGAAATGTTGCAACCCACCGAGAGAAGAAGACCACAAGGCAAGTATTAAATCTTTACGAAATGTAACAAAATTGATGTGTGCACTGAAAGATTTTGTGATAGAAAAAGGTATGAAGATCTGTGATAGATGTAGGAAAAAACTTACAGACTACAAAACCAAAGAAAATATTGAAGAGGATGATGTTGCAATAGCAGGTACAAGTAAAGAGAAAGATAATGAATTTGTGGACCCTCATACAGCATTAGATCTTCTGAACAAGTCACTTTCATTTATAGGTGAATCACCTATAAGTAAAAAAAAAAAAAAAACAATTCAGCCATTCTACATATTATGCAAGAACAAAAATGGATAAAGTCAAAGTTAGCCTGGAAAGCAAACTTCTATCAGTAGGATCAGCAGAGGAGGAGGAAGTTACAGCTAACGATGAATATACAATGTTGACACAACTAAAGGAAAAATTTAAACAGTAAAATTCGCGAAGTGAAAAAGTAACTATTCTTTCAGTCTTACCAAAACATTGGTCTTTAGCAAAGATAGAAAAATAATTCTGTGTCAGCAATTACATGGCACGAAGTGTTCAGAAATTGGTCGTCCAAAAAGGTATATTATCTTCCCCTGACCCAAAGCCCGCGAAAACACTGGACGATGTGACCACATCATTGGTGACTAATTTTTACAACAGTGATGAAATAAGTAGAGTTATACCAGGAAAAAAAGATGTTTCCGTGAAAGTAGCAAATGCTCGTGTTAGCTTCCAGAAAAGACTTGTTCTTGCAAATTTAAGGGAAGTTTATTTGGCTTTTAAATCTCAGTACCCAGAACAAAATATTGGGTTTTCAAAATTTTGCGAATTGCATCCTAAACATTGTATTTTGGCTGGCAATAGTGGGACACACACAGTTTGCGTTTGCACTACTCATCAAAATATCAAATTAATGATGAATGGAGCTCACATTGATAAGATAGAATATGATTCAGACAGTCCACTTATGTCGTATAAAATGTGTCTGGCCAAAATAATGTGCAACCCTGCTCGTCCTGAATGTCACTTGGACAAGTGCAACGAGTGTCCTGGAGTTGAAATGCTGAAAGAAACATTGATACAGAAGTTTTAAGAATCATTTGTTGACCAAGTTACTTACAAACAATGGGTGACAGTTGACCGATGTTCAATGGAAAACATTGTTAAAGAAGTGAGTGAATTTGTTGAATGTTTCTGTGAGGGACTCGTAAAGCTCAAAACTCTTGATTTCATCGCAAATGAACAAAAATCTTATTACAGTTCTCTCATAAGCAATTTGGCTGCAGAAGAAGCTATTGTAACATGTGATTTTGCAGAGAATTACTCCATCCTACAAGATGAAATCCGGTGTTATCATTGGGCAAATACTCAAGCTACACTTCACACATGTGTAGTGTACTACAAAGAAGATGCAGAACTGAAGCACCTCAATATTGTTTTCATTACAGATTGTTTGCAACATAATACAATAGCTGTTTATACATTTCAGAAAAAACTAATATCCTTTCTTGCTGCAAGAATTCAGACTTTAAGAAAAATCTACTATTTCTCAGATGGCAGTGCAATCCAATACAAAAACCGCAAAAATTTCTTGAATTTGTGTTACCATAGTCACGATTTTAACATAGACGCAGAGTGGCATTTCTTTGCCACATCGCATGGCAAAAGTGAATGCGAGGGCTTAGGAGGTACAGTGAAGCGGCTTGCTTCTAAAGCAAGCCTCCAACGCTCTTACCATGATCAGATTTTGACTCCGAAAGGACTATTTGAATTTTCAGAGAATTCAATTAAAGGAATACATTTTGAATTTTCAACTGTGGAAGAGTACATAGAAAGTGAAAAAGAATTATCAGCTCGATTCAAGGATGCAAGAGCAATCACTGGTACACTAAAAATTAATTGCCTAATACCTACGTCAGATTCAGAAATCTCAGTCCGGTTGTACTCGAGAAGCAACAGAGAAGTACATGTCGTGTCTGAACGTGCGTATCTTCTCAAATCTTGTACATTTCCAACAGTACATCAGGCTACGTAACCGTTGAATATGATGGTGCATGGTGGTTGGCCTACATACTCACGAAACACGAGAGTGAATCACAACTTCAAGTCAGTTTTCTTCATCTACGAGGACCATCACCTTTTGTATTCCCATCCATTCAGGATATACAGAATATTCCTGCAAGTTTCGTACTTATGCAAGTGGAACCCGTCACTGCAACTGGACGCGTGTACACACTCAGTAAAGGTGATGTTCAAAAGTCTTCAACTCTTTTGGAATTATGGCTTAAACGAAATGTGTGATAAAAACCTTTTCTCCTGTAAGTGATAATACAGACACGTTTCAGCTTTGTATATTCGTACAGCTTTCAAAGACTGACTACAAAACTTTTTAACAATAAAATTAAAACTAGTAATGAAAATATATCTCAGCACCACAACTACAGCTAAACTTGTAAGTAATTATGCTGTATTAGTATTAATAGTATTAATACAGTGTTATTTAAATTTGTTATTTATAGAATATATAACCAATTCTGTGCTTCAATAAGGAAACATAGCAAACTTTGTGCATGCAATAACCCAGCTAATAAGCTTGCATTGATGTAGAAAACCATTTAATTTAATATGATCCAATTGTCATCCCATTCTGAAAGTTTGTAGGATGTCTCACAAAATATATCATTATAACATATATATATTTAAAAAAAAATAAAAATATTAAATGGTGTTTTTAAGATTTTCAAAATCAAATTTTTGAAATAGTGCAAAATATATTTTTTTTTCTCTCTGGTGTGTCGTGTGATATACCAAATTAACCGCCTTCAAAAGAGCTTTAAAACAAGCCCAAGATTATCTTTCTAGCTCAAGTAGTTAAAGAGCAGTTGTGATTTTTGTAAACACAAATCGCCATAAAAAAAGGTGTAAATTTGAAATTTTAAAAATTATTAGGAGCAAAAATACTGAAGATAAAAATTCCAAGATTCTCGATTTTTCATGTCAGTGTTATGCACTCTTTTTAAAAAAATTCAGAAGAATCTGAAGCGTAAAGGTTTGAAATTAATTATTTTTTGGTTGATTTGACATGGAATGACCCAGAGTCAAAACCTTGAAAACTAGGCCGAAGGTCTGTTTTATCTTATGATGTAGGGCTACTTTCCGCTTCACACACAGTTCGTTTCTTAGCTAGGCCTACTCGAATCTGTGCACATTTTTGCTGTTGCTTGTTTTTCTTCTGGGTTTTAGCCTTTTTTTGTTTCTTCGTCTTCTTTTAGGCGCTTCGCCACATTATGCGATGTTAGAATTTCGCCGGCTCCTTCAGATACTTTCTTCCTTTTCCCAAGCTCAGTTGAGATTTTAGCAACTTCCGATATGGTCTGAGAAAGTTTTTTTCTGATGAACATTTCAAAACTGGATTTGCCCGTGATGGGCTTACCCCCAATTTTCTTGGTGCCTTCTTCCGCATCTGTGAGGCGATGGCTAGGACCAGGTAGGCCTATTTCTTCACTGCTTTTATGAGCTGTGCTGGGGCAAGGCGTAGGCTGTTTGACTGTTGGACGTGTTGGTGATTCTGTGAGCCCAGATGAAGGTCTTGATCTTGAGCGAATAGGCAGATCAGCTGAAAATCTCTCCAACTTTATCGGATCATGGGCTGTTTCTGGGAACCTATGGAAGTTTACCGGAAACAGTCCAGTTGATTCAAACCCCGACCGTAGGTTCCGGGACTTGAACGATTCTTCCCACAGTGTTGAAAGCCTCTCGGAAAACTGTGCTTTTGTCAGGTGTTTACCTGGGAACTTCCTGTTGTGTTCTAGAAGGAGCTGATTCCAGTCTGTTTTCATGGTTTTGAAGACTGTCTTATCGAGAGGTTGCATGAAGTGACTCACATTTGGTGGGAACTTAACAAGGACCACATCATTTTCTTTCACTATTTTGACAAGGGTGTAACTTATATGGAAGTTGACTCCATCAAAGAACAGAACAACTTTCTTGTTTCGTTGTTCTTTAGGAGGAATGGCTGGTAAAAACAACTGAGAAAACCACTTAATGAATAAATTTCCATCCATCCAACCATTATCTTGTACAGCATAGCAAGTTCCTGGGTATTCATTTTTTGCCACCCATGTTGGCCACATTTGTTTCCCTTTGAAGATTATAAAGGGTGGAAGTTTTCTGCCATCAGCTGCCCCACAGGCAAGCACTGTTGTATTTGTTTTTCCGCTGCCAGTTATGTTTCTTGATATTCTTCTACGACGTTCGTTTTGTTTTATTTTTTACATATATTTATTTACTGTTTCTGCGGGTGTTTTGTCGTCTATTGTTGCTGTGTGCAAGTTCTGGATACTATGTTAACAGGTAATGAAAGAGTTGCAAGTCTTTTTGTCCGGGTAGCACGTCGTTGCTGTCCTCTCGGGGCGGACCGATACTTATGTCGATTCGTCGGTATGGCTCTTAAGCAATACGATCGCGCGCACGGAGCCCCGGCAACTAATTGGAATATTAAATGCCGCGCAATCACTGTCTCTCTCCACTTACTAACCAGAGGTGTCTCGGCCCGACGTACTTTGTGACTCGGTGAACACTTAATGGCGTCCCGACGCCCAAAACGACGACAATGATGGCGCCTCGGCCCACAATACTGAGCGTCTCGACGCCTAGCTTCGACGCCTGACGGTGGCACTCTGCCCTACCGTCGCCGCGATTCGCCGACGACCTCCTCGCTTGACCACGTCCGTCCCGGACCGACGCCGGCTCGCTTCTCCCCGATTTGCGCCAAAAACCCCCGTCACTTGGCCAGCAAGCTCCGGTTCCTTTTGGGCCAATCAGGAGTCAGCTTACACCCGATGGCCCCGCCTCTCGAGGACAACAATTCCGGCCAGAACCGTATTCATTAAATCATTGCTTAATTTCTTGTCACTATTTACATTCATTTACATAAAATGGTTCATTTACTTGTTCACATTATTGATCTCTTAATTACTACATATCTATTACACTGTAACAACTAGCAAAGCCATTGGTTGGACTCCTCCCCTCGTGACCAGCTAGGAAGGTGGTTCGAGCGGGGGTGGGGTGAGGCCCCAAGACACACTACTATACACCTGCTCGTCTCTCCCTCGTCTTCACAAGGACAAAATATATACAATTTTTTATTTTTATCATAAAACTTGGTGTAGTAATGGCATTTCGATGAGAACTATTGCAATGTGATCGTGATACAATGACGAGGAGAATGAATGGTCGCAAGACATAGTTATTATTGCACATTAATTTATGATGGTTGACACTGATGACTATTGAATATACTAAATCGGGGTGGCGACCATATGGGCCTGTCACACTTCGTATACCTTCGTATACAATCTTCATATCCTTTGGATCATGTGAGAAGGCGGTTTCATAACAATTAAAAATAAGATTGGCATCGTCAGGGCCAATGTTTTCGACTTTGTACATCTGGGTCACTTCGTCATAAAACTTTTTTATAATGAAGGGATCTGCCCATCTCACCCTTTGAGAGCTAAGCGCTTCTCCTTTTCTGATTCTTAACTCCGGATGGCGAATAAAGAATCCGTGCAACCAGTCTTCACCGGGACTTTTTCCATCTTTTCATATTGTTTCTATCTTCTCCTGATTAACAAACTCGGCCACTAGCTGCAAGGTTTCTTTCCGCGTAAGACCTTCACCATGCAAAGCACACACTCGTAGGTACTCAGCCAGGTCCCTCTCATCATTCTCATTAAGTTCAGGCTTTCGACCTCCTCCCACATTAGTATCAGTTCCATGTTTATAATGCTTACAAAGGGTCCCAAATGACACTTAATAGTGTTTTGCTGCTGCGCGTAGTGTTAAACCCCTACGGACAGCGGCTGCTGCTTCTACCATACGTGCAGTGTCATAGGTGACCCGAACACTTTTCTTCTCATACTTTCTGGGCATCTTGAGCATCTACATCAATCTGAAACAAATATTAATGTGTCTTTCTAATAACCTCATCACAACTATAAATCAGGGGTATTAAGAATCAGACAATTCTTTGCTCAGCTGCTTAAAGTAAACAATGTACAAACACCAAACGAAAGCATTTTTCATTTACTAAAAACTCAGGCAAACCAATTTGGGAGAAACTGTTACAGGCATTTGGAGGACATATTTATTTGCGAACATGTGTAACTTCGCGACATTAATGTTTTATGTAGACATACTTGGTCAGTACAATTTAAATTGGATAAACTTCACTAACGCAAATTATTTTTTTATAGCTTGTAGGTAACAAGTAATTCTACCTTCAGAAATTTTTACTGATTTTTCCAGATACAGACAAAAAAGATTACAAATATTGTATCTTATTTCCCCTGTTTCTTATTCCCCCTCCCTCCCCTAGTTGCATTTCTCACGCGATATTACGGATGACCACACCGAGGCTAATGTGTGGTTTAGTGATATGTAGTTAAAATGGTAACCAATGACTTGATTTTTTTACTAGGTCTAGCTGTTGTGCAAACACACGCTGGTGCTGAAGGTGGCTTGGTCTCGTACGCTACGAAACAAATGAAGTTAATATTACACAGTTACTAGTTGACGTTTATAAATTACTTGTTTGAACAGGTCATGTTAAGCACAAGCACAAGCCACCTGTGTTGGTGGATGCACTTGCTGTTCACCCCTCCCAAATGTTTCGCTTCAATCATTCCTAATGTGCAACGTTTGGCGGCATAATCGCCCCACCCCTGCCTCAGAAGCGCGTCTTTCTAGCCAACCAGAGCGCATTACTATTCGATTTATGTGGTTGTGCGTTCTAGTGACTTATGGTTATTTATATTTCAATTAAAACATACGTACATTATCTTTACTATACACGTTTCAAATAAGCCTTATATACTTCATAATTGCTAAAAATTTCCCCCTTCGAAAGGCAGCTAATGAAGAGAGGATACGACCTACCGGATCGCGTCATATGTTCCACCGAGGTGGACGCCGGGTGGGTTACCACCATTACCAAGTTCCAATTTATAAGTGTAGACCTACATTAATTACTAAAATAAGCAGATGGAAACGGATGTTAAATGTAGGCGGCAGGTGCAAGTGACATGACGCTCAGTTTGAGGAAACAATGATGTATTTAAAGTATTGTGAAATCTATGTTTATTACGGTTTGCCGGCCTCAGTAGCCTGGTCGGTAATATGCCGGCTTACGGTGAGAGGTCCTGGGTTCGAATCCTGGCACGAGCATGGATGTTTGTGTCGTTTACTTAGGTTTGGATAATTTGTAAGCCGTCCCTTGTTAAGTCTAACATACTGTTAACTATGCGGATATTGGTACTACTGGCTAGGACGTATTACGCGGTCTTAACTGCAATTTGCTTGCTTCCACAAAGTCAGAATTAAACATGGTTGTTTGTCGTGGAGTTTCGTTGACATGTCTGTAGAAAATCTAGTAACGTTGTATTATTTCCACATTACTAGTTCTGTCGTTTTTGAGGCAGGGAAGCGCTCGAGTATGACAGAGGCGACCGCAATTTTGCAGTCTATTGCCGAGGAATCGAATATGTTGATATAACCACGGTACTATAAACGGGACCTTAGCGGTATATTTGGTCAAACTTTTAAGCTAAGTTGCAGAGCTGGAATCATTTTGTAGAAATCGTAAAGTTGGGATTAAATACATGTGAAAAACCCTAAGTTCAGTATTATCTTAGTAGGTTGCGCCACGCTCGCAACTGCAGTGCAGTTGTATAGAAAATTAGCAACAAGAACATCTGCAAAGAAAATAAGTGCTGCAGTTAGTAACTACGTACAGTAAAATTATTTCATCCATTTCATTGTACAACAATTTCAAAACAAGATGGCGGAAAAAAAGGGAGGGCTTAAAATCTTCTCTACAAGTGTAGTTCTGCGCACATGGTGAGAGCTAAAATTGATTCATAATGCTTGATTACAGCTCGATACATATTTGCGTGGACAATGGGAAGGAAAAGAGTACAGCAGACATCTGCGAAAAACAGCTTGTCCTGTGAAATAACTCGTGAGATTCGCGCAGTCTTAAGATAACGATAAGAAAACTAAACATTTTTCTCTTAGTTGAAGTATTTGCGATGAAGTAATTATTTGACATTGATTGTAATCCGATCGGTTAGTATCTACATCTAATGAAAATTACTGTATTAGCGCGGTACAGGTTTATTCAGTGCACACGAAATGATGTCCTCTGTTACAGCGTTTATATTTTTTTTTACATTCGGTGGGGTAGTAGCAGCATGCAACGTGCAGGGCAAAGTGCAAAATTGCTTGCAGCACTTAAAATCGTTACTGTGACATTTGCTTATCTACAACGAAGTACTCCTGAAGATCAACAAAAAGAATGGAATTTCAGTTACTTTTGATCTCATAGAAAAAAACAAAGCTGTAGGTAGGGTTACATTTAGCTGCAAATCACACTATAGGCTGTTAGGGAATTTGTGAACGGGGCTGACGGACGAGAAATATCTAACCTTTCTGGACAAGTCACTTGAGTTTGCACGTGTAAAAGATAAATTGTGTAGTCGGCAAGAACCCATATTGTTGGATAAAAATGTTTGTAAATGAAATGAAATACAACTACCTATGTCGATTTCGTTCGATTCCGTTTTAGTATTGTTATATTTAAATAGGGAAATACACGGAACTGTATTGTGTAACTTCGCTACCAACCATAGAATCGGTAGGAACTAGAGTTGATGTTGAATTATATTCATTAAGGCCTCGCTCTTTAGTTCTGCAGTGGTTTCGAAATTATTTTTTGTAACGCAAATTAGTACATATATCAAAAATTCATTGTGGCAGTTTTAACACTTATTTATCATCGTTTGTATCAGAATTTTTTTGTTGCACTACATCAAACTGATTTTTAGAATTTTGCCCCTGAAATATCACATTTTGTTGTCAAAATAAGCCAAAATGAAGCAAAATAATTTTTTCTAGCATACGGTACATTATTAAAGAAAAGAAATACTCTGGCCAAATTTTGTATTGTATGACTGTACGCAGTCTCAAAATTTTTTTCTAAGCATTTGGTTAAAAAATATGCGAGTTATTTGCAATTGTTTGAAATAAATGAAAGACCATGGCCTTAATGGCTAGTAATATTTTTCGAAGTTTAAATTTTTATTGCTCACTTGTGCGTACCCTTAGCGCGAATTATTACCCGAGACGTGGCAGACAGTACCAAAAAAATTAGTTGCCTGCTCGTGAAATTTGTGCCGAATCTTCCATAGGTATCTCTTCAAAATTTGTGAAGTTTCCGTACTTGTTTGCCTAAATATACTTGTTACCCTAGATACTCCCTCAAGTTCGCAATGGAATTATTTATGTTCTGGTGTAGAGTTAGAAGCCACAAATTCGCAATTGGATTTACATTTAGGTTATGGAGTAGAGTTAAAAGCCACCCATATGGCTTGTTAAACTGCATGTGATTCAACATTAACAATAGTTGCTTTACTCCTTGTGCGGTTCGCAGCGAATTGTCGAATATAGTTCCGTGTATTTTCCTATTTTAATTCAACAATATTGGCATTTAATCAACTGAAATTTCTACATTTATGTTTTATATAATTAATAAGTTTTTTTATCATATTATACAAACGTTCATACCGTCTGCACAATTTATCTTACATGCGCAAGCATCAAGTGACGTGTGCAGAGAGGATAGTCATTTCCTGTCGTTTGCCGTTACGCGCGAAAAGATAAGAGTTGACTGAAAATAGAACCAACTTCAGCAGGGCATTTTTGAGTGCTCACTTTATCCCGAACCGCCTATAATGGCACTAAAGATTTAACCTTTGAAAAAAAATCACTAGCCGTTAACTGTATATGGGTCATTTTCATAAAATTGTGGAATTTTCAGAAACCTATAAAATTTTTTTTCTTTCTAGATATATTTGAGGGTATTTTTTTGTAGTTAGAGGAGATACTTGGGAAAATAAAAAATGGGTTTTCCAAACATCAAGTACTCCAAAACAAGTAAAATTTATTTATAAAGAATTAAATATGTTAGACCAGTGACAAA
>PNEQ01114591.1:0-22685 GCA_003012365.1 Medauroidea extradentata | reverse complement strand
AATTTATTTTAAACACAAAAATATTTTATAATGGGTTTGTATATGCTTCAAGCCGTCGACGGCGACGTGTAGTTTTGATGAGATTTTTTCCATTTCATTATATTTACTGGTTTTCAAGTTTTGTATGAAGTAAAATTATGCAAATTTTGACTTTGAAGTGACATTACGGGAAAACTGGCTGAGCTAATTTTTTTTCGTTGGAGGTAAATGTACTCTTCAGTAATGTCTACAAAACTAACACTATTTTATATAAATATAAAATTATTAATTTTTCCCCACTTGAACGCCCTTAAGCGAATGCATTGAAGCAAACACATTTCTGCAATGTTTTTGTAAATGGTCATTCCAGGTGATAATACTTTGCATGCCTAAATCTGTAACTAATTGTGTTCTAAGAATATATTTTTCCGTGAATAGTAATTTAATTGATTAAGTCTCATTTAATGGATTTTTTTAAGTTTATTTAATTATTCTGTGACATACTGTATTTTTGCGCATGTATTTGCAATTTTTTTTCTGGTCCAGATAACTACATTACCCAGCTCTATGTTCAGTTTTCCAATGTAGGTACTTAGTTCGCTTGGGACATTACTCAGACACGGCTGGAAGTCATCAGCCCTAAATTATATCGCGTACTGCAGAACTCTAGGTTATTCGTTTATGAAAAAAGGAACGCGTAGAGGTCCTAGTATCGATTCCTGGGGACGCCACAGCCCACACTGCACCAGTCAGAAGTTGTATTGTTTACTTTAACTCACTGTTTGCGGTCAGACAGGTAGGTCTGAAACTACTGCACTGCAGCGAAAGAAACATGAAAGACAGATAACAGTTTTTCTATGCGTAAGTAATAAATCACCACATTAAACGCTTTGCTGTAATCAAGTAATAGTTAAAACTGTTAGTTTATGCTGTCCATTTCCTTCCGTGTCATCGCTGTGGTAACATTGTGCTAAACGCAAAAACTCTATATAATATTCAATAATTGTTATTTATATTCATGTATAGTTGATTGAGCAACACATATTATAGAACTTTAGACATAACAGGCAGGGTTCTTATTGTCCTGTAATTATTGGAACCACTAAGAGGTTTTATTTTTGAAAGAGGTACTATTGACTTGGGACAGCCTCAGAGAGTAGTTGAAGATATATGCAATGGGCTAAATAGAAAATGTCAAACTTTTTAAAATTAATATTATAGGTAGTTTATCTGGACCCCATTATTTACATGAAATGTGATTTATATGCCGAGCTGCATTAAACAATGAAACTACATGCAGAACAAATATATCACAATTCAATAGTGCGTAACTGTAAGTACGCTGAAATAAATAGTTTAACGTAACGGAAGTATTAGCAAAATAATAATTTAGTTCACCAAGGGGTACGACAGGATTATAGTCTTTGTCCTGTTTGCTGCCAACTTCAAATGATTTCAAGACTCTGCCATAAAATTCGAGACGACGATGAAGCTAACAATAGTGTATCAGTGCGATTTAAATTTTCCTTCCTAACCACGTGAGTACAGGAGTTCCTAAGTTTTCTGTAGTTTTCGAACAACTTCTCACACACCTGAGACTGACAGTGACATGTACGAGCACGTTTAAACAAACTAGAAACAGTATCACTTTTTCGCATAAGCCCTTTAATTGTTTGAGTAAGCCAAGGAGTAGGTGGACGTTTAACTCGTTTGGTCACTAGAGGAACATGCTTATTCATAAGACACATAATTAAAGAGTTCAGATGATCGACCTTCTCATTTATGCTAAGGTTTGTTATTTTTTTTAAGTGTACGTATCTTAGTTCTAAGTGCATATTGTTATCGGTCATAAAATATTGTTGTGTTAGTAGCACTGATTTTTGTGCCAGTGTGTTGTTGCGTAGTCAAACTAGGGGGTGTCTGAAACTCTTGAACTGTTGCATTACAATATGGCGTCTGAATATAGTCGCATTTCTGGTTCGCTACGTTTAGATTTGTTCCTTTTTCTTTAAGTCACAATATTATGGGCAAGCCTGGTTTTAAAGATAAGGTAACTTACTAGAGGCCACATTTTCTAACTCTACGTCTTATCAGCTGTCGTGCCGTTGATTTTAATGCAAAATAATAATGGGGTAGACATGCGGCTTTGAATTAAAAAACAAATTTTCGCGTGATTTTTAAATCATGAACGGAATTTCATATTGAAACCTGACTACATATTATGTGTAACCCACCAGCCTTATATAGAAAGTATAGGCCTATTTAACATTTTTTTACGTGTCTAGCTTAGACAATTTGCTACATTCTACTGAGCTACAACAGTTTCTCGTGTACTCGTTGCTAAATGCCCGCGTGTCTGCGTGTGAACCAAATAGTCTGATATTACAGGCGCTGTTTGGTGGTATATTTTTCACGAATTTCAGGTCTAGTATCGTGGCCAAACAGACCGAAACTTTCAAGCTCGAATGAAATATAAAATGCCAAAACGTTATTTTCTTGTAATTAATTTAGCTTGCGTACATTTAATTTAAAATTATAACCATTGCTAAAATTAATTAGTTCATTGTTACAAAATTTAAAAATATAATTTTTTCAAAAAAACTTTTCCACGTAATATTTTTTAAGAAACGAAATTATCCACTAATCATTAATGTCAAAAATAATTTAAAACAAATGCCACAGATATTAAATATAAAAATACGCGTAGTAAAATTTATCTTAACGTTCTTTTTCATTTCGCTCAGAAAATTAAAAAGAAAGAGTATCTTTGAAATGATTCAATTTGGAATTTACAAAATTTATTACGAAAATAACCTGATTGAGTTATAAAAATTGGTTCAGTCTCGTTATTCGTTTCTCTAGATAAGCATAATATGAAAGGAGCCGCGGTTGGTGTAGTGGTCAGATCACTCGCCTCCCCCCCCCTCCTTCAAGGCGATCCGGGTTCGCTTCCTGGCGGAGTCAGTCCCCAGATTTTCGCACGTGGAAACCATGCAGGACGATGCCGCGCTGGTCGGCGGATTTTCTCGGAGATCTCCCGTTTCCCCCGCCCTTTCATTCCGGCGCTGCTCCAAACTCACCCAATGTCACCCCTCCTTCACCAGCAGTAAATACCTCGATTTTAAGCGCTGACCAAAGTCTCTCACTCACTCCTGTTAGATTTAAGGAGTTTCCTGGTGTGTCTTCGAAATCCAAGGTCCAATGCCAATGTAAGTAAAACGGGACCCCTTGAAAATATCCCGTTTCCAAAAAAAAATTCAAATCGGTTTATAAATGACGGAGTTCTGGGGTAACGAACATAAAAAAATACAGCCGAATTGATAACCTCCTTAATTTTTTTTGAATCGGTTAAAAATGGAAACTCTTGTATTATAATTTCAACAGATGAATATCACTGAAATTAAGCAGTCCTCTTAATTTCTTCTTCGATAAACCTTTAGTCATCATAGGATGCCTCCCATATTTATTGTTCCCAATGTCACTTGTTTCTCTCGCCAGCTACTATAGGCGCTAATAAATTGTGGCGATTCCTACTTTCTGGGTTTGGATCATTTCAGTCTTTCGACTAAACAATAGCTGCAGTTGTTTCTCATTACGCATTCTAGGCAATTCTGGTTTCGTATTGTAGATACGGGTGACGAACCATAAGTCAAAGGCAGGTAAATTTCCCTAGTAATAATAATTTAAATTGTCGTAGAGTGAAAAATCACCAACAGCTGCCCAGATTCTCGGGATAAGAAGTTATATTTTTGTATTCAGTATACCATGTGATTTTAAATGAAAGGCACTTGTTTATCAACGTCTGTCCAGTGGAAACGCTACTAAATTTCGGTTTACTTGGTTTCTAAGTTATACAGCGTAGCTTAGACTGTTTTATCCGGCCTCCGTAGCGTAGTAGGTTAGGAGCCGATCTACGATGTATAGGTCCTGGGTCAGAAACCTGGCTTGGTCGTGGATGGTGTGGTGTTATTTCTCGTATATCTTAATCGCGCGTTCCTTATTTTTGCCTGTCTCTGAATTTGTCGTGACCCGAGAATAATCACGTTTGTATAAGTCTATGATCTGAAATTTAAACCTGAGAATTAAACACAAAGTTTTGCTAACGGTAAGAATAATCCAGCCAAACTCAATAGATAAATAAAATCTTCAAACTTCAAAGTAATGGTAATTTCCCGCCGTTGATGGCTTGATTCTGTAGGGACATTCGTTTGAGTGTCAGTAGTTTTCTTTCGTAATAGTAACTATAATAAAGACTCTGCATTGTTGCACAAATCCTAGGTCATTTAAATAGCATGCAGCTGAAGTTTGCTGATAGTAGCGTAAATGCTTGTCTTAGGTATATTTCACACGGAATGAATCGACATTCAAAACGCGGCGAAAGATTTTCAGATTCTGTTTGTAAGCAGACATAAGTTTAAAAAATTTCAAAGCTAATTGGTTACATCTATTAAATAACTAAATACTTGCGACCGGACAGATGATTAATTTGAAGTTAAAACATTAATTATAATATTTTTAATAACCGAGTGAGGTTGTGTAAAGGTAACATGTTGAGACTCGCATTTGGGAGAACTCGGGTTTATTTCCAGGCTCTGGCACTTCTGGTTTAGGTTTTACAAAGTGTCCTGAAATCTCTCCAAATGAATGCTGTAATGATCTCTTAACATAGGCCAGGCCGATTCCTTTCCCAGCCACTATTATTGATCAAATTTGTGCTTAACCATATACATTCACCACGCTGTCGATGAGATGAATAAATTACATAAAATTAAATTTAAGAAGTTTGTAATCAATTTTGTGACGCGTCGTAAGTGTCGTGTCGCGCGTAGATAAACAGTATCATCCTTGCTCGTAGGGAAGTACAATATTCAGCAAAGTACAAGAATCTTGCAATTACTTTCCCCATACTTACATGTAACGTGGAGTTTTCAGTGGAATTACGCGCCATGTGTCAAGGACGATGGATCCATTGTTGTTCGCGTACACACTAAAAAGGTTACGTAAACACAGAAGACAGGCGAGAAGTTAGATTATAGTAATTGTATTGTCAAAAGACACGACAGTTTTCATACCCTATTACCGTGTGAAGCTATTCGTGAGGTTTAAATAAATATAATTATGATTTCTTGCCAGACATATAATACGTAAATATATTACAAGGTTTAGTCTTTTCATTAAAAATGTTGTCTTTCTTTTTTTTTAACTGAACACACTTCTCTGTGTTTAACGTACGCTCGCATTAATTCTGAAGACTATATATCAAATGTAAACTTAACAAAGTGAATTTGAAATAGCGGACACATAACGAGTAACATTGCGGGAACGTTAGTTCCCGTTTCTATGAAATTTTATTAATTTAATTTGGCTTGCAGAGTAGGATCTTCAAAAGTAACAGAATAATGAAAGACATGTGCGTGTCCCGTTCAACAAAGACTTCTAATGAGAGAATTTCAGTCATTGTTGTTTCTGAGGTTACCAAACGAATTTCTGGGGCGAACAAAATATGTCTTGTACACGCTAGACGTGCAGAATGAGAGCTAATCAGTTGATGATGATATTCCTTTCATGCTTGTTCCATGCTGGTCAACTATAGGCTACAGGTGAGTTACTACGAGTTATCTCTGGCTTGTCAGATGTGTCATTTGCATGCGCAGCCAGCGCAGTTCATGTTGTTGAGTCTCGCACATGCCCGAGCGCAGATCAGCGTGTAGAGCTTAAGTCATGTAATATTTCGTCAGCCTGCTCATAATATTTAAGAATGTTTTCGTGTTCTAATGGTGGTTACCTTCTTCCGTATCGCTAGTACTCATTTTGTGACATCGAAAACTCCCAGAAGATCATGTTCACTGTCATGCTTGAGAAGAGAAACTCGGTGGCACAACATGTGATGAGTGACGCACAGCGTTATTTTACTTTTATTATTACTAATATTATAACTACGTCACCACTAAATGTCGGATAGAGGCGATACTTCAGCTGTAGTACTGCACGCTAGCTCACAGACTTACTTATAGATATCTTTAATTTTTTTTGACAGACATCTATATCGCAATGGATTATATCCAAGAAACTAAATCCAGTCATCCACACCCATAATACATACGTGCTTATAGATATTGTGGTCGAACATTTGGTCTTACATGTCGGATGTCTGATCATGATTATATTAACATGCTAATACTTCTTCATTAAATACGCGAATCCACTAGAAAAAACAAGAGAAATTATTGCTTATAGTTTACCTTCAATATTACTTACTTGTTTGTTATAATTCCAGAGATTTAATAGTTGGCATAGAACCACAAATACAAGGAGTAAAGTTTAATACTGAACATGTTATGACTAAGGGCAAGAAAATTTCGCTAATTCGAGGACCTACGTGCTAGAATCTGTTGTCCTATGCACACTCAAGCCCCGTGTCTATTCGTTCACTGTCTGCTGTTCCACTGAGTAGTATGATTAATGGTCGGGGCTTGAGTATGCCTAGGATAGTTAATAATTCTAACATGCAGGTTATTGAATAAGCGATATTTTCCTGCCCCTAGTTATGACATATCAATGGCGCGTGCCTGAGTCTGGGCCGTAGCCAGGATTTGGATTAGTGCACTGAAAAAAATACTTGTTAGTCACCACAAAATATTTTGTCATAATGTACCTTACCAAATTATTTTGTAGTGACTGTAAAATTTTTTTGCTGTCCCCAATAACGTTTTGTACTGACTTAACATTTTTGTAACCACTACAAAATTATTTCGTGAGGACCATATTGACAAAATATTTTGTAGCCACCTCTAAACTGTTTTTTCTGTGTGGTGAGAAGGAGGGAGTGGGGAGTGGTCTGGAACCTGGGAATGTTACTATCAAGTAACAGCGATCCTCCTAATAACACAGAGGGTCCGGGGGTACTCCCCATGGAAAATTTGAATTTTGAAGGTGCAAGATGTTGCTATTTCAGCAATTTTCATAAGTTAAGGGGGAGGGGGGAGTCTGGACCCCATGGACCACTCCTCCATCCTCTGGCTACGTGACTGCCCAAGTTATCTTTACCGCTCCAGCACATCTAAGCCTCGGTCACGGAGAATATATCTATAGTCTAACTACGTTCATGAGAGGCCCGCCAACCTCGAGTTTCTGACCAGGAATGACGCACATAAGCAATAAGGGCGTCATCGATGCGCCCACAAAAAGCCGCATCGCTCCTACGTGAACTGTTTCCATCGTCCTTTTGATACTACGTCACTTAAAACTGTTACTTTGCCATTTTTATTCGCGGTAAATTACATGCAGCAATGTTCGTTATAAAACACTTCGCCATGATAGTTACTTTACAAATAGTTTCTGCAGATAAATAGTGTGTTTCTGAACCAGTATAGAAATGCCACTATACAGTCTCCCGTGAAAAGTCATTTGACAAATTATAGGAACAATGAATGTCTAGGAACTCTGAAAAGTTTAAAATTTTCTCGTATAATCAGAAATAAATAGCATATTCCACCAAATTAAATTTGCGTGGATCACATGTCATAATTAACTAGGGTACTATAGGTAACAAATGAAGGTGTACAAAACGTCACTGTCATGTTTTTAAAAATAATAATTTAAGGAACGTCACAGCTAATTTTTTTACATTATTTCCTATATATTACAACATTCGTTTGTTTTGCTACAATTCTTACTGTTTATGCAAAACCTCCACGTAACACTCACGCATGTAGAATAACTCTAGCAAACAAATATTTTAACCATAATTTAAAACAATACAACATAAGCAAATAGCGTTATATTTTTTTTTTCCCGTTCCAATCAAAGATATTTCATACATAATTTGTTTTTCAGGAGCCGACAGCACTGCAGGAATAAAGAGTCATACGTGTTACTCTTAACAATGACTTTCGAAGAAATAATTGCGGTCATTGTTGTTGTTGAGGTTACCAAGTGGATTCCCGGAGCGAACAGAAATTGTCTTGAGTACGTTATACGAAGACGTGCAGAGTAAACCCTGATCTGTTCGGGACAACGTTCCTCCTAGGATTGTTCCATGTCTCAGTCTGTACTTACACAGGTGAGTCACAATGTGTATCTAGTTTGTCTGTTGTGTTATGTTTCCGCGAGCAGCTGGATAATCCATGTACGTGTTTCATTGTTCTACATTTAATGTAACCGCATACTCAGACCGGTAAACTGTGTACATAGCATCGACGAGTAGTCGCATTTTCGAATACTACATTCGGGAGAAAAACACTAAGCATTGTTGTAATGTAAAGTAGTCTGTGTAAATTGTTTGGTGAGAACACTGCTTATATTTACTTACTTCATAGCTGTAATATTACATTGAATAATTTATTGCATATTAAATTGTTGACACATTGTTTAAGGGAATTCAGATTTGAGGTTATATTAATTTTATGTATTCATTTGTGAAATTTCCGAAATTTGTAATGCCCGCGTTGATACAGAATAAATATTCTAATTACGTTAGTGTAAACTGAAATTCACTAACCTTACAGAGTGATTATTTAAAAATCCTGTTTAATTTCAGTTTCCAACAAGTTGTTTAATTTTTCTGCTCGTAAATACAAATATTGTCCGGACAAGTCGCTTCATGTTTGCGTGAAGTCAGTAAGAACTTAAATAAGTAAGCTAGTTAAAATGGTTCGTAAATTATAACTAATACGAATGCGTTAATTTTTTATTCGAGATTGTTTTGTTCAAATCACCTCGAGCCGGGGCTAAGGCAACATTTGTTAATAATGAATTGTGCAGTGATTATTGCTAAGGTTAGTATCAATAAAACTAAATTTATCCCGAACCCACTACATTCTGCTACAAAATTACGCATTAGAGAATATTTTTTCTTTATGTTTTCTCTTATAGGTGGTTCGAGATAAAGTAAAAACTTTTGACAACCACCTTAGCTATAAAATATTATTTATTGTGACCTTAGACGTTAAATTTTCTATACGGTACAATCTACATACTCTATTTGTTACTTAGGGAAGGTTTTTTTAGCCTATGTTACAAATTGGTAGGCCCTACTCACAATTGAAAACTTTAGCGTTTGACTTTAACATTTGACTTTACGACAACTTTCAATACAGGGCCTCTTATGGGGTCGTACACAATGGCGCCGCAACGTAAGGTCAAGCAGCCTTGACTTTGCGTTTTCGATAAACTGAAAACTTAAAGTCAAAGTCAAGATAGCCGTTTGCAAAGAACAGCTGTTTATTAACGTTATAATAAAAAAAAAATTTTATTTCTGTGCATCTATTTATTCTCCAGTACTAAGATTTCATGACATATTTAACAGGCGTGATTTAAATGTATTCGGAAAAACTTGAAAATAGAATTTGAGAATAATTTGTAGATGAGCTGTAAGTTTCGTCAATAGATGACGTTGCTTTTGTTTTACCCATTTTACCCATTTGGTATCGAACTATATACACAGTCTCACAGAACTACCTACTAGTCTCCCTGCTTGCTCGAGGGCACCTCCCTGGCAGGTGGCAGGGTACACACACGCTACATAAAAACTTAAGACCCAACACCAGCTATACATCTTTCATCGCGTGTCGTCTTATCATTCGTCTTAGCCTACATTTTACACACCAATTATATACTATATCTTACGAAAGAGTGGTTTCAGGTACTACTAAGTTTACCTCTGGAATTTTATAACCCTCCGGATCTGATAGTTCCCATTATTCACCTCAATTTATTCAATTTTCGTTATATTTACTGCCGCACTACAAATGGCCAACTTTCAATTATTATTTTAACATACACACTAAGAACAGCCTCCTTTTTTATCGCCTTAAGATTCTATCCCTTTAAATTTCACTTAGTTTTTCATTTTATGAAGTATCATAGAGAGACTGTCGAACATTATTCTCACTGAAAATTACTCATGGCGGAGTGTCCAACTGTTATACTTGCACACTCCACCTCTGTCAATCTTTATTCGTTGATCCTT
This sequence comes from Medauroidea extradentata, assembly GCA_003012365.1. NCBI lineage: Eukaryota > Metazoa > Arthropoda > Insecta > Phasmatodea > Phasmatidae > Medauroidea > Medauroidea extradentata. The sequence goes on along the minus strand of PNEQ01114591.1, from coordinate 12,736 downwards.
AGTAATTTATGCAACAGACAGTAATTTGTACTTAACATAAATAGACATCTCCCATTATTACTTAAATTCCTAATTTTAAGAGAATGACTAACAAGCAATTGTATTAAAATAGTCTAACCACAGCATGGTATCAAACCTGTACGGTTATATGTAATATGTTTCAGCTGTTTTGCTTTCAAAGGCAATGTTTACATGCTGGCTTATTAGTCAAGAATTTTCTAGGAGTTTGGCTGTTCACAGTCTACGATATCAAACAACTGCCCGCTCTCTAAGTTCATTGAGTCATAGTTCTACTGATGTTGGCAGTAACACCGCAACTATGAAGTTGTCAGACTGCAACAGACGATAAGGGCGACTCTGGACGAGTAAAGCAGCTCCTGAAAATACGAACTTAGGACCTGAACGAAGTCATGATACAAGTGTAGATGACTGTGTCACAACTGCTATCCTATCACCAGTCTGTGTCAGATAAAGAAGGCAACTCTGAACGAGTGAAGATACGTACGAACTTAGGACCTGAACCAAGTCATGGTACAAGGGTAGATGACAGTGCCACAGCTACTGTCCTGTCACCAATTCTGGCCGAGTGAAGCAACTCCTGAAGATACGAACTTAGGACCTGAACCAAGTCATCGTACAAGTGTAGATGAATTGTGTCACAGCTGCTGTCCTATCACCAGTCACTATCGGATGAAGATGTCAACTCTGATGTGTGAAGCAGCTCCTGAAGATACGGACTTAGGACCTGAACCAAGTCGTCGTACAATTGTAGATGACTAGCACAGCTACCTATCCCCAGTCTGTAGCAGTTGAAGAAGGCAACTCTGGACGTATGAAGCAGTTCCTAAAGATACGTACATGTATCTGAACCAAGTCATCGTGCAATTGTATTTGACTGTGACAAAAATCTGTCATGTCACCACTGCAGCAGACGACGTGGAAAATTCTGCATGAGTAAATCAGCTCTTGAAGATACATACCCAGGACCTGAACAAAGTCATTGTTCAAATTTAGATGACAGTGGCAAATCTGTTGTCATGTTACCGATCTGTAGCAGATGACAAGGATAACTCTTGACGAGAGAAGCAACTTCTGAAGGTATACATTCAGTACTTGATCCAAGTCATCGCTTAAGTGAAGATGACTGCGGCGCAACTGCTGTCCTGTCACAGTCTCCAGTAGACGACTAGGACAACTCTGAACGCGTGGAGCCGCACCTAAAGATGTACGTGGTACATGAACCAAGTCATCGTACAAATTTAGTTGGCGGTGACAAATATGCTGTCATGTCACCAATCTACAGCAAATGACGAGGATAACTCTGGACGAGTGAAGCAGCTTCTGGAGATACATACTCAGTACCTACCAGATCCATGTCATCGTCCAAGTGTAGGTTACTGTGTCACAGCTGCTGTCCTGTCACAATATCTAGTAAACAATGAGGATGACTCTGAAGTAGTGAAGCAGTACCTGAAGATACACAATCCCTGTAGCACAGCTGCTGTCTTGTCATCACTCTGTAGTAGACGACGAGGATAACTTTGGATGAATGAAGTAGGCCCTAGCTCCTGAAGTTTTCCTCGCAAAACTTAAACGTTCCTGAAGACACTGTCGAATGTAAATTCCTGCTGATCAGCCTACCTTCATCGTAAGTATTTTCTTATTTTCCTTATATGTAATTGATTGACATAGTTTGTAAGAAGTAGCATTCGTTGGAAGTTCGATCTTACCAATCGTATTTATATAGTGAGTTCATTATAACAATTACGTAATCTAATTTATCCAAGTTTTTAAGTTACCTGCAGATGTCTTCACTGCCTTTATGATTGTTCCTGTTGATGTTTATATATTCATAAATGTATTAATTTGGAATATTGATGCAACACAAATAACCATTTCAACAAATACGAAATGTGTGCATGACAAAAGCAATTATCAAAAATACAAATAGCTATCTCTAACTACCTAGTTTCCAGTTGTGGTGCTAAACCCAGGATATGTTAATAACGATGAGATATTTTTGACAGTTGGTACGTGTCATTTCAGAAACTAAATCCAATATGTTAGTGTGATGAAACTATATTTTACGGGATTAATAAACGATATAGTGTGGAACGATGTTGTCAGCGCAGGATACTTTGTAAACCAAATGGAAACGTACAGTGGATCACAGACATATACGTTAGAAAATCTATCAGATACGTGCAGTTGTTTATTGAATAGACTTTAGTAGGATAATGCGAGACTCACGTCTTTCATGTGATGCTATCAAACATTTGCAGCTTAATAAATTAGCGTCAGAATGAACTAGGAAGGGAAATGCAGCACCCGGAGAAGATGCATACTCTACATGGACAAATCCAAAATCGGTTTCGCCAAGCATAAAATATGTTAGATATGATTTTATTGAATTACGACAAACCAAGTACCAAAATTATTTTCAGTGATAATATTTTGATTATTTTAAGTTGCTTAGAAGAAAATTAAAAACCACTAACCAAGTAACAAAAATAAAGAATATTTATACAAAAACATAATCTCAAATATTCTACTTGAATATAAAGTTTTCCTTATAGAAACAGATTTTGTAAATCAACCCTGAAAAAAAAAGTAACATATTCGAACAACACGATTAATTTGCTACGAGAGATTCCAGGTCACTCCAACTCAAAGATAAAAATCAAAAATTATTTTTGTCGTTTGTTATAATTAAGATAAATAAACGGAAGATAAATGATAAAGCCATTGGTTTTTGACGAGAAGAATTTCGTACCAAATGGTTTCAGTGTCTTATGCGCACATCAACAGATTTGCTTCGTGGTAAGTGATTACATGACTTAACTCTCAGCGTCACTAGTTTCTGCCAGCAAATCACACGAATGGTGTCGTAATAACATTCTTCTCACTGGTACAGTCAAATGAGGGACACATCTCCATATAGACATGCTGCCAATAACAAAGGACTAGAGTTACATAGAGCACATAAGACATTGAAACAAGTTGTTCAACAATTATTTTCATAAAAAATAAGTGGCTCTAGAAATGACTAGAGGAGAGGGTGTAGTGGGGAAAGAAAACAATTATCTTAAGAAGTTCATCATCCACTGTCCTTGTCTGCTAAACGTGAGGCATAGATTTAGAATACGTTCCACATAGAATATGGATGTAAGATTGTCAACATTAGACTTCCAGTTGTAAAGCAGGTTACTTTCGCGTACAGTAAGTACTTTTTAAATTCATCCTAAAACGTATCAACATAAGTTCTCAGAGTTAAAATGTTGTAGACGTGGTATGTTTTCATTACATTTACTAGTAAAAAAATTCATTTGGACAATTATTCATTATAAAAATATTGGAAAAATGTGATAGGCATATGGAAGTTACTTAGTGTAGCTTTAAGAAGTGCTCACTTTACATTTTCACCGTAAGGTTATGTTCTACAATATCTCTTGGATTGTCATAACCATAAAATATATTGGAGTATGTGTGTGCTGAATTATTTTACATAGTTTTAAAAGGCGTCGAACTAAAATGAGTTGGCAGTTATTCTTTTGTAGTATATATGATTGTCATTTCTCTTTTATTTTAATTCAATATCTTAAAATTATTTGTTTGGTATGTTGTGTTTTTTCAGGCCTGAAACCCTAACTAGAGAATAATTTCTTTTATTAATTTTCCAAATTGGTAAATAAGATTACGCGACAGTTTTTACGGTTGACAGACAAATTGACGACGACTGTGGTAAAAAAAAAAATTTCTACGGAAGGAAGTTGCACAGAAATGGAAGCGCGTTAAAGTAATTTCATAATCATGAGTCTCGTTACGCCCGTGCAAGTCGAAAAACTCATTCTGGAGTACGCAAGCTTTGGCATATTTCACGAACTGACAAGGGTTGAAAACTATCGTTCAAGTCAACAAAATGACATGTATTAGTGTCTTAATTAGTCATTCAGGAGATACGCCGCCTTTGAGTAGTAAATAAATCATGAAATTCACTAACGAGATACTTAAACCGTGGAATACGGCCAAGTTGCGCTAAAATTTTCCTGTCTACTATTTAGCTCACGCTTTCAGACTATTTGATTATTTCAAACTTTCAGAAAATTATGCTTCAAAACACGCGATAAGTAGAGGATGCATGTGACGTAACACAATTCAAACAATTTGACAGCTGTCTTCACATATGTCATGCCACATTAGGAAAATCGTAACTTTTAGTAATACACGAAATGTAATTTTTTATAAAAGTGAAGTTCAAGTAAGCAATAGCGGCTATCGTTTTGAAAATTAACGAAAAAAATAAATAAACAAAACAATACCGTAATGATTCAGTGATCAGGGTAACTGAAATCTCCCACATGATGCTAGTGTCAGGTTTTTCACGTGACCTAGTGAGGTGGCGCAACGATAAAACGTTGTAACCGCATTCGGGAGGACTCGGGGTCGACCACCGGCTCCGGATATCCTGATTCGGTTTTCCATTGTTTCCCGAGATCGCTCCAGGCGAATGCTTGGGATATTCCTTAAGAAAGGCCATGGCCGACTCCTCCTGCAGTTCCCTACCCTTGCTTACCGTTGTGTGTAACCGTCTCTGATGATCTCGTTTTCGACGAGATGTAAAGCCCCCATACCTTACCAAGTCATAGAAAATATTTTGAAAAATTAAAAATTAATGCTCTGCACACTTTAGGTCACTACAATTTTATTTCTTAGGAATTATGAAATAATTACAGTGCAGTTTGAAACGCTAGTTATTTATGACTCACATAGCGGTTGTTACACGTTGACACTAAAAAACTATCCAAAGGAAGACGTATTTGTTACTCCATTAAAAAATTTCATTTAGTACCACAAAAATGACAAATGAAAAAACTTTAACTATTTCAGATTAATATTGCGATACTCCCTTTAAATAAATAAGTCTTACTCTTATTAAAACAATAAATAAAAATATAATCATAAAGTGAATTTAACACTAATAAAAATCATGAAAAATAACTAGACTAACTAAACCTTCCGAAAAGTTTTAAAGTTTTAGTTGCTTAACAAAGCTCTAAAACTCCTATTGATCATATTGTTTGTCTAAAAAAAATTGACATTAACACGAAGCATAAAACAAAAACCTAATACTTGGTAAGACTAAGTTTTTCAACACATTTTTCAAACATTACCTTACCAAGGGGTTTAATTAACCATCTGTTTACTGATCTTCAATGTTACATATTTCAAAATAACCACGCCAAATACAATACTATTTATTACAAAGTGATTTTTCATGTTTACGTTATCCAGGTGTTTGTTATGCTCACGACTTTTGAAACGTAAATGCATATTGATTTTCCTCAAAATAGTTACATCTAATGCACTTAAAAGTCCTTTCAACGAACACTTACTTCACTGACACCTGCACTGACAGCAACATATTTCGCTTCGGGAGAAGACAAGGCGACAGGCAGCTACTTCGTTGATGACCTTGACACCACACATCAGAACATCATGAAAGCGTAACTAGATGTAGATCTTCAGTCGGAAGTGCTGCCAGTCCAACCAGCATTAACAAATCCTTGGAGAGCAGCAATGTCATCTCGATATTCGATGATAGACAGTTCTGTTGTTACTAGAATACGCATATCTAGCATTCTTTTGAGAGCCTTGCACAGTTCAGGTCCACAATTGTTTTGGAAGCGGCTGCGAGATAACTTACATATGAACAAAGATCTGAACGAGTTCCAAGCATCTCTTTTCAAGATCTGCATCATAGGACTCTTCCCTTAAATTCAGACCTGTTTCTTGAGGAGGGGATACCTACTTAAATTCTGACAAATCATAACGCTTTAGAGTGCCCTGAAAAGAAGTGGCCTGGTCTAGAGTTGCTCAGTTTGTATTTGTGTGTAGTTTGAGATTTGTGTTTTAAGAAGTACAATTTGCGATAGTGTGAGTAATAATAATAATCTGAAATAATTAAAAGAATTCCTACCTCCACTAAAACTACTTACTTCCATGGGCCCAATAAGTCGACATGAACCAACTCATAGTGCTTAGTGGTGTATGATCCACTCTTTTCCAAATTATAACCTATGATGTTTACCGTTAACACAATCTGGACGAAAAATGCTATGCTAACTTATCTACTTCTTCAATATTGAAAACATTCAGCACTGATTTTACATGAGGGACGTTTTGATGAGAAAGTTTCTTATGCCAAGAATTTAATTATCTGATTTCAACGCAAATATAGCCAATTTCTTCTGCAATTTTAGCTTTACAGCAAGCAAGTTTTCAACCTGCTCAGAAACAACGCGTACAACCAACATTTGATCCAAGACCTAATCACCTGGCTGTCTGAGTTTTAAAGCAATCTCCTGTAATCCCAAAACATGGCTCGCAATTCCTTCATCTGCATTACCGTTGATGAAGAATTTCTGCTGTTGTAAATATAGACTGACTTTCGACTTTTGATCGAAAATTATTTTAGTTTATCCCACATATTATGTGCTGTTGAACACGATAGAACTACCTTCATATTGGTTTCATCCATTCTATAGTGACTAGTATATCTCTTGCCTTTTCGTCCTGTGCTATCTACTTCTTGGTGTCCGCATCGTAGGTGGGCAGTTTCTCGCCATTAGTCTTTTTGTCAATTTGCACAATATCAAGTCAACCATTTAATATTAGAATAAGTTTGACTTGGAAACTAAAAGTACTTCAGTTTCTTTGGCCTTGCAATATTAAATACTGTCTTATTGAACTGAACTGTATTTTTAAATGAACGATTACTTAGTCTTACTCGAAAAGGCGACCGAGTCGGAACAAACAAATGATAGCTCACCGCTCGTTAATCTAAATTATAACACACATCATCACGACAAATATTTTTTCACAGTGTCTGGATCCTTAACCTGTTGAAATAATTACAGTGCAGTTTTAAATACAAGTAACTAATGACTCTCGTAGTGCTTTCAACACGTAGACACTAAAAGATCCACAGGAAGTTGTTTTTTGTTACTTCACAGAAACAAAACATCATTGCTAATTAGTAAAAAAATGATAAACGAAAAAACTGAAGTTATTATACATTAATATTTCAACAGGATCCGATACTAATGGTTTCTTCATTAGGACGTTATATTTTTTTTTACTTCAACCGTGATATAGGTGTTAAATAAACTCTCTTTTTTTTAATGAAGTCTAATATTCTGTGAAATATTTCTAATGCGCACATTTATCCGTAAGAAGAAAGAACGGTTTGTATTCCAGAGCTCGGAGACCAATTTATAAGCAAAAGTCAGTAATTAATGTTACGTATTTATTTGTTTGATACCCTGCGCGTATTTTATAATAAATTAATGAGAAATTAGTTACGCTTGTGTTAAATCAATCAATGATTCTACAGAAAAAAACAATATTTTTGGAGACTGTAAAATGAAATTCCGTTAGTAAAAATTAAAAAATTAATAGAAACCGCTTACATTCCCCTCTTATTTGCTGTTTTGTATTAATAACAGGAAATTTGTAAGAGGCAATTAATCATGGAAAGGAGGGGACAGATGAGCACTACGGTGGGCCACCCCATCTTTCTAATTCAGCCCACTTTAGTGCTTGTCGTGTGCTGAACTTTACCCAGCACCCCCACCCCCCTGGGTACACATTATTGTCTAAAGTGCGGCACACCTCCTTCTTTACATGGTTAGAGGTCTAGTAGATTCGTTTCTGTTTTAGTAAATATTTTGTTGCCTAAATATAATTTGCAAAATAAATACGTGTCATCATCACTCGCCCAACTACATGTACAGAAATTTCCAAATATATTATTAGCAGATCATCACTTCAATGCAATGCATGCTAAACTATATCTGATAGCAATTCGTAAAACGTCAAAATAAGGACATAAGGCCAGTTTCTGGTGGGTAAAATGTATTCAGTCACTGAGATTTGACATAATTTTGCTCCGGTACTTATAATTTGAGATAGATCGTTTGAACTTAAAAACGCAGCATTCTTCAGTCACACTTTACTATTTTTAGGTTGTTAAATTTTTGAAGTTTATTTCCTTTCTTCATGCTGCTCTCAAATTAAATACAAAACGGAATAAAACCCAAAGTGAAGTTTTATTATTTTTACTTTGATCGAACAAACCTATATAATACATAGCCTAATCATACATATTATTAAAACGCTATACTTTTTTAATACACTGCGTGTTTAAGATGAGTTTCAAACTTGAGGTTAGGTATGGGCTTGGTAAACATTGCTGCCTTCTCTAATACTCACTAGGACAATAGAACACTTTACGCATGCCTTCACAAATATTCTCATGCATGTATTGGAATCTAACATCAATGTAATTTCTTAGGCTTATTCCACTTTGGTTATTTATGTTGAGTTCTGCAATCCTTTTTACATTCAAAATTTCTTCCAGTACAGTCTTTACATACATATGTACTTTAGTACATTCTGCTGCTATATAGTCTGCCTCCGCGGTAGCCAGAGTCACAACAGGTTGCTTTCTAACGCACCAGCTGATTGGTCCACAACAGTAATATATAACGTACCTTGTGGTACTCTTCCTGGTTCGAGGATCCCCAGCGAAGTTCGAGTAAGAGTATCCAGTCAACTCTACAACAATGTGTTTCCTCCAAACTAGATAACTATATCGATTGTGCCTTTCAGGTACCTCAATATTCTTTCCACAGCCATCACGTTACCATGAGTAGGGTTTTCAAGATTTCTACTGCGCCGATTTACAGCGTAGGCAATGTCTGATCTTGTTTTGATTGATATTATACAGATGAATACCCAGCAGCTCTCTTTAAGGAAATTGTTGCAGTTGTTTTTCATTGACTTGCTCTTCTATCACTGTCAGGGTCAAAACTGATTTGGTATCACTCGTGTCGTAATTTTCCAGCAGCCAGGTGAACATATTCCTTTGATTTAAATGCAGTGTAATCTCTATCCTTGTAAGTTCCAACCCTAGAAATATTGTAGTATTTACTTGGACTTTGACTTCAAATTTTTCCCCAGATCTTCCACCAGTTTATTCATGATTTTTCCCCATGACAATGCCGTCGTTAAGATACAGGCCTAGTATTAAAGTAATATCTAAATTTTCTAAAATATAGGGTTAAGATTTAAGAGAACACAGCCCTTCTAACTTCAAGTAGTCTTAAATTCTAATGTTCCACCTGAGAGGGGCTTGATTAATACCGTACACTGACTGCAGTAGCATGCAGCCTATAGTGTTCTACGGTAGTTCGCAAGATCCTCACGGGAGCTGCATTTGTAACATTTCTTAACACGTGCTTTGAATGTAACTACATCTGTGTCCGGGTTTAGACTTGCCAATATTTTTATTCAGTGAACAGCCTGGTGGTTAAATTAGCCAGTTTTTTTTTCAAGGGAGTTGAGTCCCATGCACTCAAGAAACAACTATTTTTTTCAGGTAATGTTGAAATTAACTTGTGTACTTTTAGATTTTGCTGCCGTTTAACTTCTTTATGTACTGGTTCACCGCTTTTGCAAGTTCACGTTTATGCTCCAAGAGCAAATTTCTGCAGCAGCAAAGTATGTGAAATCGTCAGTTAGGATCATAACATATTTCTTGTTGTTCTAAGAAGTTGGTCTCGCTGGTCCTCTAATATCTAAATGAAGTACTTCATAAGGTCACGTTACTTGAGTCTGAGTTTTACCAAAAGGAGGTTTCGTTTGTTTCTCTTGGATGCAAATTTCATTTGGCAATCCCACAGATTTCTTCACCAGAAAGATTGACACCTCCAACCATGCTAACAGAATTTTTCTGAGATTATTCAATCAAATGACTTAATCTCTTATTCCAAATCACTTCCTTTTTCTTATGGTTCGTAGACGATTTCATGGGAGAGGTTTGTTCGTAATGATGCATCCATTGGAGTCTTGCTTCGTCACAACTTTGCCTTCATAGACAACTCTCACTTCATCTCTCAAGAAATTAACTTCATCCTCATTACAAGTAATTGATCTAACTGACAAAATATTTTACCATTGTTGAGGAACGAACAATACTTCCTACATTTCACGTCACTCCGCCGTCACAGCAGAGCCCACTTGTTCAGCTGACATACTGACTGATTTCTTTGCGATTCCTATATCAGTTTTCACCGCCCTGGATTTCACTTACTTTCATTTAATATTAGTCGTGTGAAATGTCAAATTCTAGTCCACATTCCACTCAGAACTTCCGGGGTGCACATTCTCAGTTAGAAAATAAACCATTGGTTCCTAACTTTTATTTTTACAGACGAAAGACTTTCTTCAATTTCCTTGTATATACTGCGCTGTTTTGTTTTAGTGGGGGCATTCTCTAGTTACATGGCCCAATTTAGAGAAACTAAAGCATTTTAGTTATACATTTACAGTTCTTTCTTCCCTTATCTATTCTATTGTTGTTAGCAAGATGTTCCCTGGCGCCACATTTGTAATATTCCTAAACACTTGCTCAGAATGCAACTACATCTGTGTCCGGATTTATGCTTGCAAATATTTTTTACTCAGCGAACATAGTCAGTGTTTTGTTTTCTGAGGGAGTCGAGGCCCGTGCACAAAAAAAAATACCAATATTAGTATTGCAATGTTGTCAGGGTTGATTGACAGAAGAAAACTGTCAGGGATAACATTTTATGGCCTTAAATCTGAAAACAAGATTTTCATTCAAGCACGCTTATTTGCGTTCCCATGTCTACCCTAACTGCATAAGGTCAAATTTTTGTTGAGACCCGTCGCGGTCATAGATCTCGCAAAGTATTTTGTACGTTTTCGACGCATTTTCACATGCCAAAATGTGCGTTACAAATATCTTTGAAACAATGATCTCCTGAGCTTTAGCATCTTTCTTCAGGTAGTCGGACAGCCGACTACTGTACTTTTCCGGAATTTTCAAGTTCACGCGTACATCACACAATCCCTGTGATTTAATTAAAATATTGATTTTACACTTTCATGCAAAGATGAAAGCAACTTGGTTTCATCAATAAATCCACGATGTCAGTTTCACTTAGCTCGTTGGCTTCTGCTTCCTGGTTTCATTATTATTTGTCAACTGTTACAACGCATTTCTTGTTCTACTTTTAACGTCGGGGTACTATTTTTACGCTGCCATCAAGTCAGATACATATAGAATTAAACCCAAAGCAAAGTTTAATTATTTTAACTTAACTCTATCAAACCTGGATAACGCAATAATCATACATAAACGCTATACTTTTTAATTTGTTTTTAATACAGTCTCAAAGACGATTCTAAACATCAACCAATGTTACTCTTTTAATAGCTGTATTACTAGTTAACATAGAGAAGGGCAAACTGAAAATTACTTTAAATACATGCTAACAAAGGAGACATTTCACAACAAAATTAACTTCTATATCTAACTAGCAGTCCCCCGCGGCTTTGCTCGCGAGTATTATTCGTAACTGATAATATTTACTTTAATAGAAAAACCTCTTTCTACACAAGATTGGTACTTCAGTCATCAAGTCCAAGCGGCTAGTTGAACTAATTCTGCAGCAGGATAAGTAGATATAGCTGTCCATGCGAAAAGCAGTCTTAAGTTTGTCCCTGCCACTAACAGCGACTTCGCCTGGGCCTTATTTACAAAACTGCCAATTTGACGTTCTATGGTAGTTACAGACATCTAAGGTAAGAGGTTAATCGAATGAGAAACATCTGTTTACCCTGTGCACAACCATTGGTGACGGTGCCCTCAATTATATATTGTCAAAATATTAACTTTAACTTTATTGACATTACAAAGATTCAGAGAGTTAAGGTTTCGCGGAAACGTATTTGGTGCCCCAAACCTGAGATTAGTGAGATGATATATCGTCGGTTTACTGCCAAAAGTGACAATGTCAAAATGAGATAAAATTATAAAAATGCTAGGAATATGTATATGTTGTTCACGAACAATTACCCAAGTTTAAAGTCTATTCGTCGTTTCGTACTGTTGTGTCACTGTATAGTAACATACCACATTTTTGTTAACATCTACAATTTATTACTGTTTTTAAACGAAATAGCATTTATGACTTAATCAATTTTGGCAGTATACCGACGATATGTCAGCTGATATTGTAGAGGAACCTAAGTGGAAAGCGAACTGCGATTTTACCCCTTTTAAAGACTACATGTAAATTGCACTAATTCGATCTGCCTTGTAGTTTTTGTGTGTCAGAATTGAACGTTTGCACGCAGCTTTTAACGGAATTCAAGCCCTGAACCTCCCGGAATTTAGACCTGAGTGACAAACAACTGCGTCACGTAACGTCGAAATAATTCATGAAAATAAAATTTATTGAAAAAAAAAAATATATCTGTGTCCTGGGCTCATAGAGGTTGTACAACACTACGTCTAGATAGGTTACTGTAGTGAAACTCCTGTATAAGTTGTTTCTCGCTGCTCGTTCCTGCTTTTCGGATCGTCTGCCTTGATTATTGACTAACTAAGTTTTATTCTTAATAATTACGTTTCTTACAAATAAAAAAAAATACATACATATTTTTTTTAATATTTACGTAAGCATCACTCTGACGCGAACACCACCTCAATATCACTACTGGTTAGATAGATATCGTGGGTTGATGGAAAACAAATTTTGTGTTTTTTCACCCTTTTGGGTGTCGAATTTCGAAATATTTTAAATTTACATCTTAGACATTTGTATAAGTATCCAACTGAAGTGTAAATCACATCGCTAGCCCGTTC
>PNEQ01114590.1:0-15563 GCA_003012365.1 Medauroidea extradentata | reverse complement strand
TATTGTTCTGTGGAAAATGGGCCCATACATCAAAGTACACATAGTCACAGATAAAATAATATACTTTACTCTAGTGTTGCTATACCAAACTAAAATTTGGTGAGCTGGTAGAATACATTATGGCGGTTAATTTAAAACATTCTGGGGAAGAAGGGCCCATAGCACTATGGGCCCTTCTTCCCCAGAACTCCTCAATTGTATCCTAACTGTAATTTAGCATCAGTTCATGCAGCCAAGATTGGAACACTTCTAAGATTATATGCCGAACTGCCTCTAAAATCACAGAACCGGTATTTTACTCTTTATAGAGCTGTATGATTTACTCGAGAAAAATGCAGCAACTCTAGTCAAATATTAAGATAGAAACATATTTTAATTTCCCTTAAATGTGTAATACATTTCGCAGACTATAGCTCTGTGTAAATGAACTTTTTCTTCCGATATAAATTTAATAAAGCACTCGAGCCGCTATCTCTTGGCCATACATATACTAACACAGTAAAACACTGCTACAGCAACATTCAATCAGGCGCTTCTGTTTGGAGCCATTTTTGAGATATTATATCTATTACTGCATTTCGCTGTATTGTTAATTTCCAATAATTAGATTAGTTTCTTAAACCGCATTTGGATTTTTTTGGGAAAAGCTGGTCGTCAACAGTAATATTATTAGCACCTGGCTCTAAGTTGGATTTGCAGTTGCTGATAAATTGATTCCATATCTCAGATGCAAGCACAAACTTTTCTTCTCCAGACGTTCAAGCCTTTAAGATTTTATGTCAAAGCGGATAAACTTCAATATCTCCTTAAATCTGTTTCGGGATATAGTGTCCTCTCTATTTTTAATGTTTGTGCTGATAACACAAAATACGTATAGACGAACACGCCCATTTAAAAGGCAGTGATCAGTTAAGATATTTTTTCCCCCGTCATCCATTGGCAGCAATTACACTTCACTTCACGTAAACTTGAAGCCGCGACTGTGCAATGCACTTGATATTTTCCCTCAGAATTCATTAAAGTGTAAGTGCAGCTTGAGTGAAATGTGAGTGTTGTTTACAATAACATTCTAGTAAATATGACATGTTTGTTAGATGATGATAGTGAGTTTCTGGATTTGGATGATGTTTTTGAAGAAGTGGACAGTTACGAAGCTAGAATACCCCGTCGGTATATTCGTGATTTGGCTAATCCGATTGAAATATATCATGAAGCCCAGTTTAAAAGTAGGTACCATTTTTCGAAGGACATAGTGAGAAATTGTATCCTCCCACTTGTCGTTTTACAAGATGCAATAAATTGCAGAGGATAGCCCATAAAACCGAACTCACAGTTGCTGACTGCCCTGCGTTTCTATGCAACTGGGAATATCCAGCCAACTTATTCTCAACTGATTATAGGTTATTTCTGACGGGCTATTGACAATAAGCGTGAAAATAGTCGCATGGTTATTCATTTACACTATCGTAATACTAATAGCCCTTGGTGTACATGCATTTGAAATAATCGTTTTCCAGATCAAAGTAAACAACTCCCCAAAGCAATAACTGCGTAGGTAAACATTGCACATTTGGAGAATAATAATAAGTTTTACACTCGCATTTGGGGTAACGCCCGATGGCGAGGAGACTCTTTCCCCAACCCCGCAGCACCGTTCCTCCAGTACCCTCCTAAACCTTCCAACGCCCCTCACAGTCAGCAACTCCTCCCGCAGCTCATTACACTCCCGCACCATTCTCACCAGTGTTGACTGTCTACCCCTTTTCATTCTCCACACCCTCTAAATGTTCTTACTGTTGCTACCTTTTCCTTTTAAAAAATTCCCTTAGTTAATTTTCAGGCCAAACTACTCCATCCCCCTTCTCCATTCATCACCCTATAAAACTTGACCAGCCTTTCCAATCTCCTGTCCCTCAACAGTTTCCATCCCAATTCCTGCATCATCACACTAGGCCTAAAGTTCCTTTCCTCGTCGCCAGCCTGACCTTGCCTTTTCAATTTATTCATTACCCACCTCGCTGCCATTCTCTGTGCCTTCTCCAACTCCTACACCTCCTCCACCATGTACTTTACGGACCTGAGGAGAAGGCAAGGCAGAGAGGCAGGGTGGTGGTTGGGGCACCATAGCATTCCACTTGTCGCCACCCCCCGCTGCATTCCTGAGCCTCTCCGCCTCCTCAGATCCAGACAGTACAAATCACATTCCGCTGCAGCATATTCCAACACTGGACAAACCACCGTGCAATATGCCTTTCCCTTCGCCTAACCACTAACCTTCCTCAATGCCTTCACGAGCAGTCCTAAAGCCCTTCTTCTCTCCACCTACTCTGTCCACCTTAGATCAGCATGTATTACAACCCCTGGATATTTATATTCTGTGGCTTCCTCTATCTCCTGCCCACCCCACCTGTACACTTCTCTTCTCACCACTCTTTTCCTAGTAAACCTCACTAACATGGTTTTACGCACATTAATCTTCATTCTGTTCTCCACAGTCCACTGCCCACATCTGTATATAATACACAGTCATCTGCAAACAATATTATTTTACATGAAATCCTAAATCTCGTGTCACTCACCATAATTGTAAATAACAAAGGCCCCAGCTTACTTCCTTGCGTCACTCCATGTTGCCTCTATGTCTACGAACATTGCCTCCTCCACTTTCATTCCCTGACTTCATCCCCAGACAAAGTCCTCAAGCAATGAAACTATACAGAATATTCAGACTAATGATGTAACTGCAAACTGTCACGTGTCAATACTAAGTCACTCCTACCCACCAATTTTGACCATTTTTCTGTGAATGGCCTACATCACTTTCTCATTGGTTTGGTGGCTTTGGTGTTTTTGCTTCTGCCATGTGCATGAATTAGCACTCTGAATCATGGGAAGTAAGCGGGTAAATTTGCACAATATCCAAAAACATATAGGCCCAGGACTATACAAACGTGGGTTAAACAGTTAGTGTACTTAAACTGGTCTATTGTACTCGGCATCGATTAATTTTTCTTTGTTCGCCTAAAGTTTTTGCAAACATTTTATAATAACATACTTCATTCATCACATGTAATAGTAAACAATGATGCAACTAAAGAGACTCTTACTAATGACAACAATGGTTATAAGGCAAAGGTAGGCGTATGAGGAAGGGAATGATGAACAGAGATACTTAATTAGAGATTGGATGGGCAAGATACAGGAAGCCACAAAAAATAAGATGTAAGGGGTCGTGCTGCAAAACGATCTTAGGTTGACAAAACACGTTAAGAGAGTCGTTCTATTCATCCAACCTACCAGTGCAACAGCACAGTTATTAACTATGTAATTGCAAGCAACTTGTTCCCCTGGTAAATATTAGGGATACTTACTGTACTGGCTTAACAATTAATTACAGAGCTATAGTAAACTGATGAAAAAGGTTTCTATAGACATTACAGAAAACATTACACATAACATTACATAAAAAATTTTCGTTAGGTTATTTTAAGTTAGATTAGGTTAGTTTATATAAGGTAGCCTAACCTTACCTAAACTAACCTTAACTAACTTAAAATACATTAACCTAATGCAAAATAAATAAAGGGCTGATTGTGCCATCGATAGACACACTTCCCATCAAAAAATTATACTTCTAAAATCAATAGTTTTGCCAGTACAAAATTAGTAGCTATTCTTAATTTGTACCGATTGGTACTACGTGGAAGAACAAGTTGCTTGCAATTACATAGCTACTAACTTTGCTGCTGCTCAGGTAGGTTGGATGAATAGCAAAAGGAAATGGCAGTGATTGAGGGTGTAGAGGAGAACAGAGAGGGGTATAAAATGAATGCTGGTGAGGGTGGTGATGGAGTGGAATGCACTACAGGAAGAGTTGGAGCTGAGGGGGGTTGGAAGTTTTAGGAAGAAACTGGAGGATTGGCACTGTGAGAATGGGGAGTCTGCTCGCCACAATACATTAGCCCAATTGCACGTGTAAAACTTATCGTTCACGTAGCTACATCTGCGTAAAGCCTACCCTGCGATAATTAATATACCTTATAAAATGAAACCCAACCAGAAAGAAAAATATTTTTACACGAAACAAGTGTTCAATTTGCTATACAAAAGTCACTGTAATCTCGGCTTAGTGAAAATTTACGGAGAAGGGTAATTGGTACTTCTGTTAGGCTCACACCTGAAAAAGTTATTAATACAGCAAATGTTTTCAGACAGTTGCAGGAGACTTGGAAGGAATTAGTGCATCGAAAGTATGTCGCATAATCAGGCTAATTTCTGTCAGTCTTGCATAGCAGTCAAGAAATTTCGCATGCTTTACCACTTGCCAAGAGTTCCATAATAACTTGATGTGTCTATATCATTGCACACTTTCCAGGGCCCTATTTCATAAAACGTGACAAGTGTGACATATACGACAATTATGTCAAATCTGACAAATCAAAGATATGTCATGACACAAGTCTGTTTCATATAAATTACAAGTTCATTTTACCTGACAGGTAAATAATTGTAAATTGTCAGACTTTTAACGAATGTTTTATAAACAAGACAATTATATGTAAAACCATAGGTTTCAATATTTGCACACTAGATGTCTCTCAAGTGTGAATGTACGATAACCGATCCCTTCAATTAATGAACAACCTGTTATGGCCTGGCATTTAAGTGTTCCTTTGAAACATTTCATCACACTTACTAGCAGTGTTACTATCTTACTTCAACGGAACCGGACAACCGGTTGAGTTAATTTCACACTCGCTTCTAGGCCATGTGGCGCGATATATTCTAACCATGATAACGCCAGACCGCTTATCACTCAACGTCCTGTTGTGAACATTCACACAGTCACATGTTCGAGTCACGCCACTCTTATCATAACCAGAAATGTCCAGTATTGTAGCCAATGAGAACCCTGTATTGTGGCACTATTCAAGAGGAGGGGGTCTACTTCCGGTAGAAGCTGCCAGAAGACCAACACCCAAAACTATATGAAGGCCCGCCATGTTGGACCTCGCCCCAGTCTGAACTGATCTACTAGAGACGTCGGAACCTTAGCCGCCTGTGTCAGCGAGCTCTGCACCACGACGGTCCACGACACTTCTCTGATGTAGCTATGAACTTGCTAACCTTAAACGTAATTCTGTTAGGTCTGTTACCAGCATTCTTCATCGCTTCAAGTGTAAACAGTGAGTAATCACTTTGTGTATTAGCTTTTGCTTTGCTTGTAATAAATTCAATATATTGAACGTAAATATTTCATTTATAAAACTTAAATATTGTGTTAGATAACTTGCAGTGTCCACTTGCCGCTCGGTGGGCACGACAACTGGTGGCAAGCTTATGGGATAATACTCCAGATTGGCTGTATTGTAATCCACCCCGAAGGATTTTAGGAGAGTTTAAGAGTTTAACGTGTTTTACGGGTTTACGTATTTTAATTGTTACTTTGGTTATAAATCACTTGGTATGAACGCACGTAACGAAGTAGTGATAGACCTTTGCAATGTTGCTCAATGGCAATTCTTAACTTGTCCAGAGGCTTTTCGCATAGTGAGCATCGCGGTAGACAAGGCGAACACTATATTTAGATAACGTGGAGATTATTGTGATTACAATGAGCATGTGTATTGCAAGCGTGCTTACAAATTTGAAGTAGCTTATGTTCATGGTCTGATGACATAAGTGTTGCAGATTGTGAAGTAAATCTTGAAGATATTAATGCTTACACGTGGGTCAGGATAGAATTTCAGAGAACGTTTCTAGATTCAGCACCGCTTTTGTGTTGCGTTCTTCAAAATCATTAATGCGATATGCTTAAAGACTTTTCAGTAAAAATAAACAAGAAGGGAAGGTTGTTGAATTTTCAGTGCTGTATATTCAAGTAGTAGCTACAAGTAGCGCTGAAGCTTTAAAAGGCTTGGAAGACTACTCATGTAACTTAATAAACAAGTTCTTTAACAAACACACTAAATTTGATTTATCTAGTGTTGAACCATTTCGCGATAAGTTGAAAGCACTAGCAACTGGTTCAGGGTTGAAATAGCTTTTATAGGAAAGCCAAAGAGATCATTTCCTACCCCAGCATATAAAGTTTATGAATACGAGTCCTCTGCTGGTCATGTTATTTTGGAAATAGAAGTCCGAATTGTAAAGAGGTTCATTCCGAAAGATAGAGTATATCAAGACTTTAAAATTGAACGACTTGATTTAGCTGACAGTAACAAGCCTTCTACTTCAGAACAAGCTAGTTCTAGTAATCAACTACAGGATTGGAAACCTGTATATGACCCTCCTAGTTCGAGACCCGTTGACGTTCCTTCAAGGAAGGTAGTTGACTCATTACCGAACCCAGTTCAAAAGGTGAAACCATTCCAGGCAACACCTCAGCCTGAAAGTAAACCACAATACGACGTGCCTAAGAAGCGCACTTTTGATCGTAAGACGTGGATACCGTTGTCACAGTTAAACGATTAATAATAAAAGTTTGTTACATAGAACTCACAGCTCACTATGTCGAACCCTCCAGCAAGCATGCAAAGTAGCGTAATAACAAAAGACTTGTCAGTCGTAACGTTAGTAGAAAAATGGTCGGGAGAGAAAGGTTCTCCGCCTGTTCATGAATTTATAGAAAGCGTAGAAAGTTCTGCCAGCTTGGGTAACTGGACAGATAAAGATAAAGTCAAGTTGACTAAAATGAAATTGAAAGGTCTAACAGCACGTTTCGTCGCCATTTGTCCCAGGTTAAAAGGTAATATTACTTTTAAAATTCTCAAGGAAGAATTAACTGAACGTTTTCGAGAACGTCAGTCATTGCAGTTTCATTATTATATATTGCATGACGTAAAACAGAAATTTGGTGAAAATGCACAAAGCTTCGCGGATAGATGTAAATCGTGCGAGAAAACTATACAGCAGGTAGAAAGTGCAGAACAGCAGGAAATTTTAAATAAAGAAACTGAAAACAGATTATTAGCAGCTTTTACAGATGGTCTACTAGGTAATGTAGGTGTCCAGTTGAGATACAAAATGCCGCAAACTATGGACGAAGCGGAACATTTAGCCATCGCTTTAGAGATAACAGAAACTCATCAGGAACACAAAACTAGATCGGAAGATCCGCAAAAGGGAAAGAAAGTATTCATAGTCTCACAGCAAGCAAGTGTGGCACGGGGCTACGCGAATCTTGGCGAAAGCACTTCGCATAGCAGAGGCTATGGAAGAAGCAGTTTTAACTCGTGTTACCGTGGTTCGAAACAAGATTTTAATGGTAATAGTGATGCGGGAGCAGGTAGTTATACTCCCAAGAACACGAGTACCGGCAAGGAACAGTATAACAACGTAAAATGTTTTAATTGTGGTAAGATAGGACACATCTCTAGAGATTGTCGCTGTCATGCAAACACAAGTCAAGCGAGACAAACTTATGGCCACAGAAACCCAGGGAATGTCTCGAATAGTAGTAGCAGTTCTCCGCGTAAAGCTGGTGGTCGCCCAAACGCGCAGGGCCGGGTGTCAGCCCCGGGCACCACACAGCAGTAATATCAGTAATTGGGGAAAAGGAGACTGTAGTAACTGTTCTTGTCGAAGGCCAGTCTGACTCGTTCTTGATCGACACAGGATCCGATGTTTCTCTTGTTCGACCTAGCATCAGCAAGAGCGAAATCGATGAACCTCGATTAGGAGCGAAAGGCGCAACTGAAGATGCGCTCCAGATCACAGGTACCCAATACATAGATGTGTGGGTGAATGAACAACGATACCCATACTGGTTCCTCGTATGTTCATCAGAACTTCCATTCGTGGGAATACTTGGAACTGACTTTCTCCGTCAATACGATGCCAGAATCGATCTTAAAGAAAAGAAATTAATTTTAAAAGATATGAACACCTCCGAGTCTTGTACTATAGGTAAACATAGTCTTGACAGTGACTGGAAACGAACTGGGAGCATGGCCAACTCTGAGTTCGGATCCGAGACGTCACCAGAGACAGAGTACTGGGAGACTAGATTAATTCACAATACGATTCTGCCACCGAGATCGGAGACTGTCGCTGAGGTTGCTTTGCATGTGGCGAGTGGGGACGCCGACTCGAAAACCCTTCTTATTGAACCGGCAATGACGAATGTTCCGGGGGTCCGCGTAGCAAGAGCAGTGTGTGATTTTTGTCTTACCGGTAAGAACTCCAATTAAGGTCATTCGGAGGTAAATAGTAATAATGTTAAGGCTCATTTGAATACAGGGACGATTATTGGGAGACTCAGTGAGACGAGTCTAGTGAACGGTCCGAACAGCCGTCACGGTACCTGTGCAGTTGATAGATCGGTGCCTTGGAGGGTAGGTGACCGTAGTGTTGTTATCCCCTTTGTGACGGGTCAAAGGGATGCGTCTCAGTGTTTCGTTCCTCATCACGAACACGTCAAAGGAGGCAAGGTGACTATATGTCATGGTGTGCGCGCAGTAGATGGAGGTCCGGAAGTCGAGGGTGGGCTTGCCAAAGAGATCGTTGACAGGGTCGATCTAGTTGAAGAGGACAGTCGTGTACCTCTTAGTGTGTCTAGTAAAAGGTTAACAGCACTGGTAAAAATCGTGAATATAACAAAAGAGACGCTCGTAGTGCCAAAGAGTACTGTGATAGGATATGCCACACTTGTGCAAGAGGTTGCTGGAGTACTATATGTAAGTAGTAGCGTACCCCGTTTATCCAAAAGATGTTGTAATTGTGCTGCCTCGGAACGCCCCAGATCAGAGTTGTTGTTGTCGCCACAGAGTAATGTAGAACCACGGAAGAAAATCCTCGCATGCGTTCCTGGAAAATTATGCAGTTATTGTTCATGTGTAAACCCCTCAAGCTGTGAGAGCCATGAGTTGTGCAATGTAATGAGCGAGGTCACGTAACAGGATAAATTGTGTCGCTGTGTCCCTAACCGCCCCAGAGATGTTGTATTAGTTCCGAGACAGAAAAATCCCGAATCCTGCATAAGATATGACGAAATAGGCAGAAAATATGAAAAAAGAGGTTGTCGTATGTGTGAAATTGGTGGAAATCGTGAATTGTTTGGAAAAGGCGTAGTAAGCCGTGTTGATATTAAGGTACCTAATTGTTCACGTAAAATTAATGATGATCATCAAAAGCAAGGTAAATGTCATGATGATAAAACTGATAAAGTTGAGAAAAATGTTGAGAGAAATAATGTGAGAGAAATTAGTTGTTGTTCGAGTTGTTCAGTTGTCGCGCGAAATAAGTTGTCAAAAGACGAGTTGAGAGAAATAGAATCTATTGTTAGAGAGAAGTTGAAACATTTAAATAAGGCTGAATTTGATATAATGTTCCCAGTTTTAATGAAGTACGTAAATGTGTTCCAGTTAGAAGGAAGTTTGAATTTTGGGTGTACTAGTTTATTGAAGTATAAAATAGAGACAGGAGAGGTCAGACCAATGAAACTAAATCCATATAGAGTTCCTCACGCGTTGAAGCCAGTAATAGCCGAGCAAATTAAGGATATGTTAGAAAAAGGCATAATTAAGGAGAGTAAGTCGCCGTGGCAATTTCCAGTGGTTATAGTGAAACAAATCAATAAAGATGGCTCTATTAAGCATCGCACATGTGTTGATTTTCGGAAATTAAATGACGTCACATTAAAAGACACGTACCCCATTCCTAATGTGCAGGAAACACTTGATTCTTTGCATGGATCAAAGTATTTTACTACCCTAGACTTAGCTAGCGGGTATTTTCAAATAATGTTAGATGATGAGAGAAAACCGAAGACGAGCTACACAACTTTCATGGGAAAGTATGAATTTAATAGGTTACCATTTGGATTGTGTAACGCCCCAGCAACTTTTGAAAGATTAATGGAAAATTACGTGTTGACAAATTTGCTAGGAACAGAATGCTTAGTGTATCTGGATGACATAATTATATTTAGCAGTAACGTGGAAGAGCATGCGAAAAGAATAGATAAAGTATTAGGAAGATTAGAAGAAGCAAATTTAAAGATACAACCTAGTAAATGTTCATTTGTACAAGATAGTGTAGAGTATTTGGGTCACGTTCTTTCTCAAGGAGTAGAACCGAACCCTAAGAATTTGAATGCAATTAAGAAACTCCCTATGCCGAGATATGTAAACGAGGTTAGATCTGTTGTAGGCTTATTTCAGTACTATAGGAAATTTGTGCCTAATTTCGCCGAATTAGCGAGACTACTAACAAAGCTCACGAAGAAAGTTGAAAAATTTTATTGGAGTACAGAACAAGAAAATGCATTTCAAATGTTAAAGCAGAAGTTGATGGAATATCCGATTTTAATTTATCCAGACTTTTCACAACCATTTATAGTAAGTACAGAGGCCAGTAATTATGCTCTTGGCGCCGTTTTGTCTCAAATGAGAGAAGGACAAGAGAGACCCATAGCATACCCGAGTAGACAATTAAACAAAGCAGAATTAAATTATAGTGCTACAGAGAAAGAGTTATGTGCACTAGTCTTTGCAACTAAATATTTCTGTGCTTATTTGTATGGACGAAAATTTACAGTAGTTACAGATCATGCTGCGCTGAAATGGCTGTTGAACTTAAAGGACCCTAGTTCGAGACTGACTAGGTGGGCACTCAGGTTGTCTGAATTTGACTATGAGGTGACCCATAAGCCGGGAAAGAAACATCTAAATGCAGATTGTTTGTCGCGCATGGTAAATTCTGTTGCGAAAGATATTCCTACAAGGGAAGTTATAGTTAGGGAACAAAATAATGACAATGTTTGTCAAGTGATATTAAAAAGAAAACTTAAAGAATACGTTGTGGATGAGAGAGTTATTTTATGTAAATTTGAAGATGACTGAAGGTTGGTCGTAATACCTAAAACTCTCGTTTCTCAAGTAATTGAATTTCATCATATTACTCCATTTTCTGCCCATCAAGGTGTAAAACGTACACAAAACTTGTTAAAGTTAATATACTGGTGGCCTAGTTTAAATAAAGATGTTGAAGATTTTATTTTAAGTTGTGATGAATGCATACGTAGGAAAAGCACCAAAGCAGCAAAAGCGCCGTTAGGTTCTTTGCCGGAGGTGACGTATCCTTTCGAATTAGTGTCGTTAGATAATCTTGGACCCTTACCTGTGAGTGAAAAGGGAAACAAATACATCTTAACTTTCATGGATTATTTTACTAGATATTGTGAGGCCGTGCCGATACCAGATCAGAGTGCTGAGACAGTAGCAAAATTTTTTGTACAGCAGATAGTATTAAAACATGGTTGTCCAGAGAGATTGTTGACAGATCAAGGGAGAAATTTCGTATCCAGGTTAATGTTAGAAACGTGTAAATTGTTGAGAATAAAGAAACTTCAAACTACTCCGTTTAGACCGCAATGTAATGGACGTGTTGAGAGACTTCATCGAACCCTAGCGGACATGATCTCTCATTACGTTAATGAATATGGTAGTGATTGGGAGGGATATTTAGCATATGCAGTTCACGCATATAGGACTACCCCGCATTCTATTACGGGATACAGTCCACATTTCATGTTGTACGGGAAAAAAATCAGGTTGCCACCCTTAGGGGACCTCAGTTGTCAGGAAGTGACAAACCAGAGGGATAATGCTGTAGGTGATCACGTGAAGAGGTTAAGTGAAAAATTAAAAGAAGCTTACGAAGTAGCTAGGCAAAGGAATAAGCTAGCTTCTCAGAAACAGAAAGAATATTATGATAAGAAAGCCAAGGTGCCAATTATAAATGTAGGAGATTACGTATATCTCCACACATCCAGTATAAAGAAAGGAAAAGTTTCTAAGTTCTATAAGTACTGGTCTGGACCTCATAAAGTATTAAGTAAATTAGGTGAAACGACATACGAGATTATAATGAAAAAGAGAAAAGTAATTGTCCACAGTGATAGGTTGAAACTAGCCAAGTTAGGTGCGGGTCAAGGTAGCCCGGTAATTGTGGAAACAGATAATTCTATTGAGGAATTAGATCCGCGGAATACAAATGAAAAATACGATACATTGCAGAGGAAATAAATGCGCATAATGTAGAGAATGAGAGCAGGGGTGATTCTCAAGGAGAATCAGAATCAGAGTCTGAAGATAGTGGTAGTTACCCCACATCGCGCCCATTTTTAAGTGAAATAGAAATAGGCGAAGTTGAAGAAATAGTTACAGAAAATCCTTGCGAACAAAGCCTTCTAGAAAACAGTGACGAGGAAAATAATGAGGTTGATAGTAACGATGTTTGGGAACCGTCGAAATATTTGCGAAATAAAGTCCAACAGAGTAGAGACGAGAGATATAATTTGCGCTTGCGTTCCAATGCTAGAAATGTTACTGAACATAGTAAAAATGATGAGAATAATGATGAGTTAAACAATGATGAGTGATTATAAACTTGTGTGTTAATTGAATATAGTTAATGAGGTAAAATCATTCGAAAAGGAAACTTAGACACGCGATTATTGGTTTGCATTGCAGATCGGACCATAGGCGCTGGCGTGATTCTAATACAAGAAAACGATAAGCTGTTGACTGGAGATAAATGGACGATTGTGCTAGACCTACCCATCAGGGACTTGGAACAGGTTATTCACCGATTCAAAACTCAATTAGAGAATATCAAGAATGCCGAATACGATGCGTACACAGAACATAAAGGATTATTTGACGAAACTGTTGTATTAGAGAAAATGATAAATGGGTTAGACGAAATGAGTTGTTGTTGATTTTGCCAAATAGGAACACTAGATCAAAGAGAGGTCTAATTGATGTAGGAGGTTCAGTTTTAAAATTTCTTTTTGGAACCCTTACTAATGATGATTACATACAGATACATGAGATAACTAGTGAACTGAATGATAGACAGAAGAAACTTATACATGTAGTTGAAAAACAGTTGACATACGTGAAAGGTGTAAATGACAAAGTAGAGAGAAACGCGAAAAATATTAATGAGTTAGCAAAGAATTTAGCTCACAGTCTAAGAACTAGTGAGGTTATGTCAGGACGAATTCAACATGTTGCGATTAGTCTTAAAGCAATTATAAAATATAATAGTTTGGTGAGAGAATTAGAGTTAATGTTTCAATTGTTTAAACAGGAGATCTTGAAAATTAAAATGTCCTTAGATATTATTTCAACAGGAAAACTTCCAAGTATCATGCTTACTCCGGGTAACTTGTCAGAGATACTAAGAAGTATAGCTTTGAAATTACCTTCTGACAAGACATTGATTACGGGTACAGATTTAGATCAAGTTTATAATTATTATGAAATAACGACAGTTCATGCGTTAGCTACGTCTGATAGTATTCAATTAATCATTGAAATCCCCTTGAAGTCAAACAATAGGTATTTTACAGTGTTTAAGGCATATCCATTCCCAGTGTACGAGAAAAGTTTGAATCGATATGTTCAGATAATTCCTAGTCATTCGTATATAGCGATTTCAGATAATAGACAGTTTTACACACTAATGACGGAGAGAGATATAGGAGATTGTAGAGGAGGAAGTAACGTCGTATGTCCAGCTAATGTAGCTACTTATTCGGTCAAGGTCCCGAATTGTCTTGCGAATATGATAGTCTCTTCGACTAAACACGATAGTACTTTGTGTAAGAGAGAAATATTAAGTAATTCATTTATGCCAGTTTTCATAAGGTCTGTAGATGAAGACAGCTGGTTATATTCTATACCAGAGAAAATGAAAGTAACTAAGATTTGTCCTAATAATAGTGGTTTAAGTGTAGAGGAGAAGTGGATCGAGGTGCAGGGTAAGTTGTCACAGGTGAGCAATTGTATGGTTCTTAATGACAAGGTTCAATTATTACCTCACAGAGTAATAAAGTTACAAAAAAATATATATATAACGTAAAAGAAATTAAATTGTCAAGCGTAACGTCCTTGTTAACAGATGAAGTAAATTAAATTTAATCTGCTAAAGCTGATTTTAAAATTGATCTTTCTGAGGTGAATCCTGATGAGAACGCAGATCTGAATCAACTTATGTCACAAATTAAAAGTCTAAAACAGCAGAAAATTGTTGATCTTCATGTTGGGAAACATATGTCACTCATATTTACTTTCCTGAGTTTGAGTGGCATCGACATCGTCTTGCTGTGCCTGAGATGTCGAATCTAGGTCCTGGGAACGAAATGTCTGAGGAAGGTTGCCACACCTCACCCACCGAATGCAGTTCCGGATGTATCGACCAGGGGTCGAACCGAGGACATCGAGATGTGCAGTCTACTACCGAATGCCCAGCAGTCAGTCCCAATCCAGAGAAACACTCCAGTAGTCACGACATGCTTCAGTAGGAACGCCGTGATACGCAGTAACTAAAGGAAGTGTTTCTGTAATGTAATGTGCTAAAAGCACTGTAATGTGCGCGATCATTAAAAATATTGGTTAACAAGAGAAAGAGTTAAACATATGAAACAAAAAGAGAGAAAATATATATCCATATTGTATAAAGTATAACAAGTAGTGCCTTAAAGTTGATAAAATTTTAGTAAATTCTTAAGTGTAATTGTTTGAATATTTCACAGAGATGTATTGTGTTAAGGTAATTCTTAATTGATTTTATGAGATTCAATATAAAAGATACGTAAACAATAATCAATTAAATATAATTGAAAGACTATATATATTAGAAATAATTAAAGAAACAGAGATATGAACTGATTAAGGTAACTAAATAACTGTATAATGAAAGACATTATTAGCAAACTTGAAAAGTTTAAATAACTTAATGAAGAAAATAATTACAAAGGGTACTTATATATTCAGTATTGCATATTGTATGCATATGTTAATATGTTGTTTAGTATTTGTTTCAGAAACCATTCATGTTATGTAAACATAAATATTGTACATCGATTGATGAAGGAAGCTGAAGCAGGTATCCCTCTTGCCAATTAAAGTCGGGTTCATTTAATTGACACGGTTGAATATTAAATTCAGTCCTTGTAGTTTTGAGATTTTATAATGCTATAACTTGGTTAGCGAATTCATACAGCTTCAAGCAACGAAGACTACAGAACTGTTGCGCTATGCCAAGACCCTATCACCGCTGCAGGAAGTACTACATCCGCAGTCGACCAGAGGAGAGAGATTGTGACAGAGACCAACACTTCGAGATAGCGAGCAGGTCCAGAGTCGTCACTTCCCGGCAAATCCAGGTGCACTTGATAATGTCATTCCTAGCTATACTCTATAGCAAGACAGCACTCACTTCGCTGTCAACTCGTAACTATAGCTCAACCAACCCAAGTATGTTTCTTCACCCTATTCACCAGATTTTGGGGTCAAAATCCTATTTGAAAGAGAGGGTGATGTTATGGCCTGGCATTTCAGTGTTCCTTTGGAACATTTCATCACACTTACTAGCAGTGTTACTATCTTACTTCAACGGAACCGGACAACCGGTTGAGTTAATTTCACACTCGCTTCTAGGCCATGTGGCGCGATATATTCTAACCATGATAACGCCAGACCGCTTTTCGACGGGAACATGCAATCACTCAACGTCCTGTTGTGAACATTCACACAGTCACATGTTCGAGT
>PNEQ01114589.1:0-15562 GCA_003012365.1 Medauroidea extradentata | reverse complement strand
GGTACTATATTTTGAGATAATAACTTTGTGGAAAGCCATATTTTGCTTTGGTGGACAGCTTGGAACGTCACCATTTACAGCAGTAACAATGCACATTACTTTAATGTAAAGAGTATTTTAGAATTTTCATTTGAAGATAACTTAGTAACGAGTTTCGAAGTTACCCAGGCCGGTGCAAAGTAACCTCACTCTACGGTATGAGGATTGAAAGTACCCAACAACTTTCTGAAATATGTTTTCAGAATATCATCTGTTTCTAACCCATTGCTACAATGCTCATCAACGAATTATACAGACCCCTTAAATTTAAATTACTACCAAATTTAATTGCAGTAAAATTTCCTTTGTGTTGTAACATTGCATTAATTTTTTTTACTGTCATATTTCAATACTACTACTAATAGAACAGTAGCACACTAACGATAACTATTAACAACTGCATGCCAATGTGGAAAAATTTAAAGTTTTTTTTTACAAAAATTATTGAACCAACCAGCAATTAACTCTTTTCAATAAAGGCTAAGCTAATTACAGCGTATCGTGGAGAGAAAATGTTCCTGAACTGATGCTTATAAGCACTAATTATACTGTACAGGATTATACGGTAACCTACAAGCTATCATCTGGCAATAGTTGAAATACAAAGACCAGTCCACACGAAACAAAACAATTAACTAAGAAAGTTTACACAATAGTTTTAGCAAAAAATTATGTGAATAAAGGTATCTTATTCAGAATAAAATATCAACCAAATTCAAAAGGAATCCTATTCACAGCTTTTCAACATACACTTGTCTATAATGTCATATCTAAAATTTAAGACTGCTCATGTCATATTTAGCAATAAATCATATTACTTAGCTTTACTACAAATACTGAAGGTTTTGTAGACTGTGTGAATATATGAACTTAGAATATTTTTTTCTAGGTAAAATATCATTTATAACTGTGAAAGTTATTTTGCCACACCTAATAGCTCACATACTGCCAGCAGTGTCCTGACATTATTTCTTCAGAACGTATGTCTCTGCAACATGTTGACATTTCAGAATGAATATTTGTCATAACATACCTACTAATTATGTACCTTTCACAACTACCTCTGTTGTAATATAAATCCATTAAGAACTAAGAGAGGCTGACCATATTATGTACATACATTTAAGTTTATCAGGCGTGACATGTTTCCTGCCACTCGTATTAATCCACGTTTAATGAACACTTATCAGTAAGTTCGAACGGCAAGAATGGTTTCAGGAAAACATATGAACACTTTAAATCTTAACACACGTGTTTTACTTAGTTAATATGTGAAGCCTACATACAGAAACTTCATTCACATATTTTCCAAATTTACAAATACATGTATAAATTGCATCCACATAAAATGGTGAGTACACACAACGTTGTACACAAAATACAGCACAGTCGCTATTTTATGTTTAGAAGCTTATACTGATATCTTTCGTTTCTTCGTGGCTTTCAGGCTATCAGCCACATTAGGTGGATCTCAGACTCTCATGCCTCTGGATATGCGAGGGTCAGCTAACTCTGGTAACATGCACTGCATGAAGAATTGCTTCAACTTAGGAAGCATGACATTCTGCCATAAAAGTTCGTCCTTTTTAATACGAGTCATTTAAATGGCATGGTCGATTACTATCTAATATATACATTTTACAAACACTCATAGAATTTGTGCATGTGCATACGTATGAAAACAATAATTTATCAACTCTAAAAATGTTAAAAGTGATAATAAATGCCTTTACTCATGCAAACTCATACGCTTTCAGGCATTGTTTGTGTAAAACAGCTGATTTCTCCCATGATTCACTGTGTTGATGTTCTGGGCCAAGGGGTCCATTACGACGGAGTCCGTTTTTCCCTCGAAAAATTATGATTTTATTTTAAAGGTATATAAAATCCTCCAGTTACACATAAAGAAATACAGAAATGATCAACGCATGAGTCTCAACATGTATATACTACATATTAAAAACCAGAATGTAAGTGGAAACTGAAGTTACTTTAAGTTTAAAAAAAAGTACACAGATTTGTAGTGGACAGAGGACTCGCCTTTCACCTAGGCAACACGGGCTCGAACCCGATGGAATCAACCCAATTTTTGCTGTGTTTTACTGTTGGTCATTAGGTTTGTTCCCGGAGTACTGTAGTTACGCACACCTCCACTAAATCTCGTCATTACTTAATATTCATTTAAATTCATCCTTATCGGCGTTTAGTAAAAACTCGTTCGATTTGTTAGTTAAATGAAACCAATAATTTACTTTCTTAATCTCATCATGAGCTTCTTGAACGATTTCCTCAGACGCGACTGGTGTAACCTCTTTGATTTCTTCGGAACCACAGTGATTTTGTCGTGATAATCGTCGAGCAGCATAACATCTCTTCATAGTCTTTGAAAGTTTGTTCCTTTTAGTTTTAATATCACGCCTGCCATTCTTTAATTTCTGTGGTGCCATCGCACAAAAACTTGTATTATTTCTTGTAAAATTACATTTTACGTTTTACTTAACACAATGGCAAAGTTTTGCACTAGAACAGTGAACATAGTATTGCCTAACAATCACGACCGACCACTGACAACAACACAGCACTGATTCACAGAGCACCTGTTTGGAGGGCAGAAACGACCACTGCAAGGTTAGGCAGGTAGAAATACCCATCGCGAGTGTAGATAATGTTTGGCAACCCTGAAATAACGAGCTCGCTCTTCCAGCTGGATTCTCAGAAGAGGCAGGTCACACCTGCCAGACACTCCCAGACTTCCTGCCGCCACGTGCGTGGCGGGTTGCATTGGAGATATTCTGGAATTCCAGGTGCCGAGAAAACATACACTCTTCTTGTAATAGCTTTTCTGTTTAAATACTATGAAAAGTGCAATTTTTATAACTTGTTTTGAAAGTCCATGGATGAAACTTCTTCATGATTGTACTCATTTTATATTTTCGATTTATTTATGCTTTTACGTATATACGAAGAAGACCATATTTAGCATAATGCACATTTAATAAAAAATTTTTTTCAAAAATTTTAAATACTTTCAATTGATAGCTTACATAGTGTACTATTGTTATCTAAAAAATTACCAATATATCTCTTCTGGTTCTCCAGAAACCTATGGCACGAAATGTCGAAAATCGTAACTTTGAGAACCTTTAATGCTGAAACTAGAAATTTTAGAAGTTAATCTTTTCGGCACAAAAGCTAGTCTATAGGATACCTATATGTAGGGATAATAATTAGCTATAAAATTTTTCGGGTCCAACAGCCTTAACAATTCCATTTATGCGTAGTGCACTGCTACTGCTGGCCTGTGCATGTGCTGACCTACTTACAAACCAGCTGATGACGTCGCAGAGGCAGACATGTTGTGACGTAGGGTTTTCGCGGCTGTTTTGAATGCACAATATTTAAATGCTCGTAATTACCTGAAATTAATTCCAAATTAAAATTTTCACCTCCTATGATCTACTTTTCTAACGCAGATTACGTTAATGTTCTCAGTAAAATTTGTGATGATTTTTAGCAGGCAATCGGTCCTACATTCACCACGGCAGCAATAAACGCCCCATCGGTAGAGGTGAAGTTATTTCCATTTCTCACTCACCGAACTGCAGTCTCGACGAAAAGTTCTCACAGTTGCTCAGCTTACAGCCTCCCAGCGAGCTCCCGCTCACTCCAGCACTAACCCTGTCTCCCCACTCCACAGGGAATTGTCCAGGCACCTCCTCCGATCCCGACTCGTCCAGCTGACCCAGCTGACTCGGGCTGCCCAATGGAACTGCAGCTTCAAAGCACTACCAGTCTCTTCCACACCTGACACAAAAGTGACCTCTCCTCACCAGACGCACACCATCGCCTCCCACCCTCTGCCGACACTACACCCTCTCCTCCTCCAGGCCTACCCCTCCATGGCCAGTGGAGTGGCAGGTCCGAAGTTAAAAGGGGAAGCCGCAACTCAGACGAATGGAGCACCTCTCACAGAAAACTACTAAGACCCAGTCCCAAGAACCTCAAACAGAACCTGACACGGCTCCAGATTACCGGAACTGAACCACAACAGTTCAGTTGAATACTATTTACACAATTACACACATAGGTACAAAATGAATGGTTTGCAAGGATCTTGCTCCTTCCAGGCTCTAGTATAGACAAATACTTTTGCAGATTTATTTTGCCTTTTTATTCAATACGTGTTCAGACTGATAAACATAATTCGTTCCTAAATTACTGTACTAGCCAAAGTTACAGTCAAAGTGAATGACAAATTTAACTAAGAATATATTTCTAGGCAACACTGCACAGCTGACCAACTAATAAGTTACTACTAAGTTATAAAGTTAACTGTTACAGAGCATCCGGCCAGCCATTGTCTTAATCAATAAACCATTTTGTAGCAATTAATTGTTACTTGCCGATACCAGACAAGTGTCATTGTTCTGCCTGCTTCCTACTCTTATATAATTATTGTAAGGGAGTTGTAGGCAGTATCATTCAGCCACAGTGAATCACTGTCCAAGTACATACTCTCCTCACACTTGTAGCACATGACATTTGATTCTTGATTTCCCTTCTCTAAAAATCGTCTGAGTATTTCATTTTATATATTGTTTTGTGATGTTAATTTTAAGGTGTTTATTGTGGTAAAACCTAAATTTTCATTTTTAATTCAAATGTAGACCATCTGTACAGTTGGAGTAGTTGATTATCTCAGTTGTAATGTACCCTTGAGCTTTTTCCACATGCTTTTGATATTAAAGCATTATACATATATGTAATATTACAGATACTTTTAGGACATGGGGAATATCTATTCCACTTTTTTTGTATGCATTCATTGTAGGTCAGCTGTCTATGATCAACTGTTCAGAACCAACTTTCTTGCCCATGTGTTCACAGTGCCTTAACTGGGCTTGTAATTGTGTTTGTAGTTGAAGTAGGTACTTTGTTATAGGAAGTTCAGGACTTAAGTTTTTTTGTGCAGCTGGGGCCATGAAAGCACTTCATGCAAAGGGTATTGTACACCGTGACCTGAAGCCACAGAACATCCTTCTGAGTCACAGCGGAGGCAAGGCATGTCCCCAGCCCCATGAAATACGCCTCAAGATTGGTGAGTTTCATAATCTGAAAAGTTAATCGTCTTACACATAACCATTATGTATCTTTTGTATGTGACTGCATGTAACAGTGTTTTTCTGTTATCATTTATTGAAAGTAGGAAGTTGCAGATACACATATGTACTTATAGGCTGTTCAGTTTACAATGAGCGATTCTGGAGACTGTCTTGTTAAGAATGGTAATTAAAAAACATATTTCATTGCCTCAGAGATGTTAACTTTGAATATAATGAAACCTATAAGACATTTGTTGCTTACATTAACTTGTAATAACAAGTGGCAGAAAGATGTAAGTTGGCTGGAAGAGAAAATATAAACAAGGTTGGGAAAATGCTTGCTTTTAACACAAATCACCTGTAGCAATAATGGGTTTCCACCAGCCTTAAAATTCTGGTAAGTCTTGAGCTGTGGTTGAATTGAAAAATTGTAGAGTTATTTAGAGATATGTTTGAGTTTTACGATCAGGAATCCAAATTCAGTCTGTGTTATGTAAAAAAAAAATACAGTATGTGTATATGTGTATGTGAATGTAAATGTGTTTGAAGGGCTTATGTAAATGACCCAAAAATATTCTGTAACATATATGAGCCCTCTGCTCTTCTTCAGAGTTAAAACTATACATATTGCAGAGGACTCGAAAGTGAATATTTTGAGATGGGAAGAGAGTTATTTGAAATGCAGTTTTATTTCCATGCATAACATATACCACTGCTAAAGGTAACAAATGACGTCAAATATGGTGACGGTGATCACCAGTCTCAATATGTGCATGGCATTGTATGAAATAATTCTTAGTGTCCTTTTACAAGGTATTCAGCTGAGTCCGTACAACCCAGTTTTCAATAATTTTTTTTTTTATCTCAAAATATCATTTTAAAGGTTAAGACATTCAGTACATTGTGCATGTATTCAATTTTGCCATTCATATTGTTTTGCAGCTTGGAGTTTGCTGCTGAAGCTTTTTAGAGTTCAGTAATTTTAGTGTAGTATTAATGCAAATCAGTGTTGTCTTTTAAATTGTGGCTATTGAAATATGTTAATTTATATTGATATCACTTTAATTTTTTATTTAATTTTTTATGGCTTAATTTTTAAAAAAAAAAAAAAAAATGTATTTATGTAGGACCTCATATGCACCGCTACTTAAAATTATGTTTTATAGTAACTACATACTGAATTTTATATTTGGTCAAGTGGAGTGTTGTCCAAACAATTAGGGTGGGCTGCCCAGATAGCATTCTAATATGGGCAAGGGTATACTGGACAAGCTGGCCATGTTTTGCCGTAGGGGCTCAGCACAAAGAGTATAGTTAATATATATCAATTGGAATAAAAAGAGCTCTAAAGATTTAACCTTTGAAAAAATCACTAACCGTTGCTGTATATAATTCGACACTGACAACACTTACATAATTACTTGTACTGTTGGCTGTGAAATATCGCATGTAGTACCGTATATTTAATTTTAAATACAACATTGTTGAGAGAACATCAAATGGAATCTACCTCTCCATATTTATTATACTTCAAAATATTTATTTATGGTATTATTGACATACTTACCACCTGTATAATTTTACTTAATTAGCGCCAGCAGAAAGTTATGCATCCGGGCCATTCAGCTTCAACCGCCATTAGCGAATTGCATCTAGCACTCCGCGCTAC
The DNA here is from genome assembly GCA_003012365.1 of Medauroidea extradentata. Classification (NCBI taxonomy): domain Eukaryota; kingdom Metazoa; phylum Arthropoda; class Insecta; order Phasmatodea; family Phasmatidae; genus Medauroidea; species Medauroidea extradentata. The sequence goes on along the minus strand of PNEQ01114589.1, from coordinate 8,752 downwards.
TGACGTAGTTATAAATTCCACCGTCAGGTGGCACCAGAGTTAGGTTTTCGCCACTTAGCTTGGAAGCGAAGCGTTGTTGTGTTTGTTTTGTAAAGTGCCTTGCCCCACTACCCTAATGTATGGTGGATTTCTTTAATTTTTTTTTCACATTCGTATTAATGTTGGTGTGTTAAATGGACCTCCCTACTAAGGTGTTGCCACGCCTCCAGGCTGCTCAGGTTCCCCCCGCAACTGTGTGTGTGAGTGTTGCTGCTGCTGGCAGAACAGGGACTTTTTCTTAAAAGGTAAACTTCAGTAAAGAGCCTGGTCATACAGAAGTAGAGCCTGGCTTACCTGAACATGGACAGATCATGCCAGCAGTTTTTTTGTTTAATTTTGTTCATGATTTAAACCTAGATGTTTTACTTAATTTAGGCCCAATGAATTGTAATTTCTCTTATAATAATACATTTTGTATTATAAATGAATATCTAACCGGTGAGCACCAATATTTAAACATTGAATTTCAGTTAAGTCTATTTTCACAAGATGTTTGTACCTCACAAGTGCTGGGGAAATTTTGGTTTAAATACTTTTTTTTATGTTTAAGAAAAGGAACTCAAAACATGCTGGTGCTGCCAAAGTGTAAATGTATCCCTCCGTACGTGCCGTTTTTTTGTTTGATTCCTTTTTAGTCTCTGTAACCATATTTCAAAATATTGTAAAATGTAATAAGTTTTAATACGTATTTTTAATTTCAATTAAGTTAGTTTTACAGTAAGTGAAATATAATTAAGAGAGTTTCCAGCTGCGGGCGTATTCATCCGCAAACCTGTGGGGACTACCTAGTCGGCGGCCGTCTTCAGCTCGCCCCAGTCTTTCCTGTGTCGTCCTCGTGTGTAGGTTGGTGGTAGCGAGCGCAAAGGGCGCTTTGCTAGACTCTGCCGGCATGAGTGTTGAGTTGGATAAGAGATAAATTGTTGTGAAAATAAGACTCAAACTCATTTACAGTATAACTGAGTTATCTGCAGTCGCAACATTATAAATTAATTGCGGGACTTTGTAGTCCACGTGGTACACAGTCGGAAAAACGCTGGAACTCTCTTAATACCAATAGTACAAAGGATTTAGTTTGCAAAATAGGACGGTAGCTCACCGGCCATGATGTGTAAACTGATCAGTGTGCTCTTTGGCAAAAGTTAACGAAATACAATCTTGTAATAACCCAATTGTTGTTTCATCCACAAACTCTTGTAGCCCACAGTAAATCCTGCAATGAGAACATGTTCTACTGCAAGTGATGCCGAGGCACCAGAACATGTGTTAAGATTGGACAGCATAAACCTGTACCATCACACAAAATGGCACCCAACGTGGGGCTTCCAAGGAAAATTAGTACTAGGAAGAGTAAGTGGATGAACATCTTGCGAATTACGGAAAACGTGGTAAGACAGAGTGCATCGCCGCGCTGCAGAACGCCGCTGGGGATCTAGGACCAGCTTGCCGCCGGGAGACCGCCGATTGCCGCCAGAAGGCCACCGCCCAACACCGGTGCCGGCTCGCCGCCGGGAGACCGTCGATTGCCGCCTGAAAGCTGCCGCCTAGCACCGGTACCCAGTGCAGAGGAAGGGTACAGAGTGCTGTGAAGCCAACCGGCCACCGCTTTCCCATCTACCAAGGAATTGGTAGATGTGAAATTCAGTGCAGGTAAGCCGGGCGTATGACCGGGCAAAAATGTACAAGTTGCGGAGTTTTAAAGTTCAATGTATGAAGTGTATTTGTTGGAAGTTCTAACACACCATTGCGCTTGCCGCGTTCATGTAACAAGAGGCCGGAATTTATTTGTTTGTGTGTGACATTTTTTTTTTCTCTGTTGGTCAGTGGGCATGGTTTTGAAATACTGGGTTGTACGAGGTTTATATTTGAATGTAAAATAAATACCTAGAAGAATGGAGGGCGCTGATAATATTCTATCGCTAACTGCAGAACAGCAAGATGACTTAAGGGGGGTGATGATAACAGTAGCGATAGGCAAATACGTTATTGCCACGAGATTTTTTCAGCGATCCAAACTATGAGGAAGGTGGGGGGTTTCAGCATGTGTCACAATTGACACCAGATACCTTGAACATACAGGCAGTATTGCATATTATCAGGGCTAAAAATCGCAATATGATTGATGAAGTAAAAAGGAGTTGTATGGAAGTAGTTAGATCAGAAGTTAGTGGGATATGTGAAGAAATTAGCAAAATTGGGTAGAGCAATCAGAGAGTATTGGAGAGTTTTCATTAGGAAGTGCGAAAGGAACAGGAGGATAGTTTGGTTGATTTTCGAAATAGGTGGGAGCGAGACAGAGCCCAGGAGGTGATTGAGCGTGATCAGAGATATGAGGTAGTGAATATTTCTATCAGACAAGTTGCCACGATTCAAGGTGAGCTAAGGGAACAGGTAGGTAGGGTAGCTACTGAAGTAGTGGTAGCATGTGAGGAAAGGGCTAAGCTGCAAGAACGCAGCATTACCTTAGAAAATGTGATCGTAGGATGCCAGGGTGAAATTTCACAACGAGCGAAGGTCAAGGAGCTGGAACCAGGGTTAGCTGATGAGGGGAGGCAGAGAGAAATTCAGTTACAGACAGGGTATACTTCCTTGAGGGGTGAATTCCTAATGACTTTAGAGGCCCTGGGGAACAGAGTCACGGAGCAAGAGGCGAAAATTGCAGAATGCCAGCAGGGTAGAGGTAATAGCGGAACTAAGTGCAAAGAGCAGTCGGGTACACAAATGATTAGGCTAAGTCATCCCTACAGAAATAGGGACATACCTAGGTTTGCAGGGGAAAAGGGAGAACACCCAAGAAATCACATAGAATGATTACGAGAGTTCTTTAGGGTGAATGTGTGTAGTGAAAGGGAACAAGCAGTGGTTGAGAAAAAATCAATTGCAGGGAAGTGTGAGAATTGGTTTAAGCTACGCGAAAGCAACATAACCTGTTATGCAGATTTCGAAGTAGAGTTCCTAAAGGAGTATTGGAGCGCTTGCACGCAGGGAAACGATCGCGCAGAGCTGTATCGAAGATCGTGTCAAGTAGGCGAATTAGAGGGCCATCTAAGTAATGTGGTGGAAAGGTCTAAATTTTACGATCGTCCACTTCAGACAGAGGACGTAATTGCACTGGTGTACAAGCAAACACCACCAACAATACAAAGGATGTTAGTGGGGAAGGAAATGAATGCCATTGAGCAGATGAGGAAGATCTTACAAGAAATGGACCGTATTTAGGACATTGACAGTGAGAATGGCCTATCTGGTGCAGAAGTGCAAGATAGAGGGCAGGGATGGCGTCCTTATTACCGTAGTGACAGAACACGTGGTTATGTGGAAGGTGGCCGCTACCAGCGCAACCACGATCAGGGAGGTTCAGGCGAACAGGATTGGAGAATTGGGGGGTCGTAGAACGGCACATGGGCAGTGAACCAGGGACAAGCACACGAGTCGCAGGTCCAAGTAACCAGTCCACAGATGCGAGGGATGCTGGAGGACAGGCAAACCAGTCGCAGACGAATAATATGATTTTAGGAATCAGGGAAACTCGAGGGGCCATCCAGTTTAGGTAGCGGGGCTGGAGCGGCTGGTGTCATGACAGCTACAATTTTCTCAAACGAAAGGGAGTTTCTGTTACACGAGGAAAGGGATGAAGGGCGTTGTAGTATCGTGCCAGAACTGTTATGCAAGATAGCAGGCAGAGATATGGCAGTTTTATTCGATTCTGGATCTGAAATCTCTGGCATTTCCGAACAGTTAACTGAATCGTGGAGGTGTTGCAATTAACTGTTTTAGGTGCAATGAAAGGAAGAAGCAAAAGGTAGAACAGGCAGGTTTTTGTCAGTTTGGAAATCAATGAGGCAGCATATGAGGCAGTATGTTTGGTTAACCCTCAGCTGGTCAGAGATGTAATTATTGGGAAGGACTTCATGCAAATGCACGATGTGGTGGTGAGTTTTGTTGAAGGGACAATCAGTCTGGGGGGTAAGCCCATTCCCATGCTAAGGCGTGTGCTGGATGCTGATAAGCCAGCAGAATAATTCTATGTCGACTGCGTGGATGAGGTAGAGTTAGGTGAGGCTGAGGGAATTTTAGCATGGATTGCCACTGAGAAGAAGGTAGCAGTTAACCATCTAAGCACCAGTGGCACTGAGGATTGGGGGGTGCAGTTGGACAGAGTATTGCAGGGTTGTCAGACTGATATTACTGGCAAGCTGAACTCATTGAAGGATTTGTTGTGTGGTTTCCGTGATGTGTTTGCAGATAAGCCAGGGCGAACAAACCAGTATGTTGCTCGAATTCCTGTAGTGAACGATACTCCCTTTAAGCAAAAGACGTACCCCTTCCCATGGTCTTAGAGGGACGAGGTCGAAAGACAGATTAACGAGATGGTGAAACATGGCATCATAGAGAAAGGAAACATTCCATTCGTTAACCCTTTGGTCTGCATCTGAAAGAGGGACGGTTCAATTAAGGTTTTCATTGATGCTCATGAAATTAATCGCAGGATTCAGCCTGATCGGCAGTCACCTGTAGAGCCTGACGACCTTTTCTCAGCTTTCTCGGGGACCAGGTACATCAGTATGATGGATTTTGTCAAGGGATTCTGGCAAGTGCCACTCCATCCAAGCGACAGGAAATTTACCGCCTTCTTATACAGAGGAACGAACTACCAATTCTGCATACTGCCGTTCGGCCTGACTAACAGTGTTGGTGAGTTCTGCCGGGCGGTGGATGCATCACTAGGGCCAGGGGTCAACTCTGTTGTCAGAGTGTATGTAGATAACTTGCTGGTGGTTGGCGAAACTTTCAGTGAACATACGGAATTTTTACAACAGTTGTTTGTCAAGCTGAGAGTAGTGGGCCTAAGGCTGAATCTTGGAAAATCAAAATTTCTCAGAGAAAAGGTACAGTTTCTTGGGTTCGTTTTGAACTCTAGGAGAATCCAACCTGACCCTTGCAAAATCAGTCTAGTTCACGACTTCCCCAAGCCTCGTATTGTGAGGGAACTCAGGGGTTTTCTAGGGGTTTGCAACTTCTATCGATGATTTGCGGAACGGTTTTCCAAGGAAGTCACACCTCTGCTGGAGCTATTAAAAATGATACGGTCTGGGATTGGACTAAGGAATGTCAATCCAGCTTTGAATCTGCTAAGCTTTTGTTTACAAGTGAATGTATGGTACACCTTCCCGACTTTAGTAGCACCTTCTATATGAATGCTGATGCTTCAGGTTACGGTCTGGGAGTCAAATTGTTCCAGTATGGTGCAGATGGCGAGGAAAAGTTGTTGGCAATTATAAGTCGGTCTCTGACAAGTGCTTAAAGGGCATATACGACTATTGAAAAGGAATATCTAGCTGTAGTGTGGGGACTAAGTCAGCTTAGGAATATGCTGATAGGCCATAGGGTTGTTGTAATGTCAGACCACCATAGCCTGGCATTTCTAAGGTCTTGCAGATTAATAGGTAGCAGGTTGACTAGGTGGTGCCTGGCGCTCCAGGAGTTCAACATGGATATCAATTATGTTTCGGGTAAGGATAACAGTGAAGCTGATCTGCTGAGCAGGATGATCCTAGAGAATGGTGAAGTAGTCCTTGAGGAAAAACCTAAATCAGGGCCGGTCATGGCTAAAATCAGCATTGAGCAGGATGTTGGTTTAATCAGAAAAATCAAGAACAATACGGTGGCCCAGCGAGAGGACTGTGTCTGGGGCGAGGTAATCAGTGTTTTGGATAATCACAATAGGGATTTGAGTGACCCAGCTGTGAGTACGGTTGTGTTCTGGTACTGCCTGAACAAGGGAGTACTTTATCGGAAGGATGATTTAGCAGAGGTGCCAACTACTACAGATTATCCGTAGTTTATACGAATTATGATGGTTTACTACGGAAGTACGGATTCTGTTGATAAACTACGGATTTATTAGCTTCCGCCCGACTGTAAATGAACAGGCATGTCCCATTGTGTGAATGCATATTTTTTGATTCGTAGCTCTGTGGATCGTATGACGCGCTATTTCTTTTCTCACGCTCCGGCACACAAACATTGTATTGTTTCTCGCTTTTTTAGTTTGCCGAAACTATATTTTGGTGATGGTAGCATATTTACTAATTAGTGTGTTTACACTTTCCGCGGCACTCGTCGGAAGGTTCTCGTATCTCGTATGCATCTCTTACAATCAATTGTTCATATTACGTCGGACGAGACAGCAGTCTTCCGACTTATCGATTAGTTGTTGATGTTGGCTCATGCAGTCGAATCGAGTTGTGCGTGGATATTGTTATTTCTTCCGCTGATTGGCCATATTGGAAATTTATCAACGTTGTCGTAGTTTAACGAAAGTATGTTAATGTAAATGTTTAAATTCGATTATGAGTTTGAAACAGATCAGTGTTGGAGAAATATCGTTCAGAATATTCACAGTTGTGGACAGGTTTAAGTTCTTCTAATGTATCTCAACGACACGTGTTTTGTGAATCGTGCAATTGTGACTTCAGTGTAAACACGGTGGAAAAGATGCCGCCGTCAATACATAGTTACTGTAAAAACACGTCAAGCATTTTCGAAGTTAGAAATTTCGAGGATAAAGTATATTATAATTCAGTGATGCTGTAGATTCAACAACAAATACTGAAGTTACCGACGAACAGGTAATGTGATTGTGCATAGGCCTACACGTTAAAGGCCATGCTAGAATCGCCAAATAACCGTAAAAATTGAACACACACTTTTGAGTGACGCATGCTTTACGATAACTACCGCTGTTTAGCCGCCCTAAGAGGAATGGAAACCTGAGAATTTCTTATGGTGCGGTTACGGTTATTTCTATACTGCTACTTTAAAGTCAACGTAGCATGGGCTTATGATAATACGTTCACTATGGAAAAATACTGAAAAATACGGATTTTTCACAAAATTGCTACTGAAAGCTTTGGTAAATGGTTGGCACCTCTGATTTAGAGACTGGAAGGTGGAGAGTGTGCGTACCTAAAGCTTGGATTAGACCTTTGATTGCCCATGTGCATTGCTCGACAGGCCATTTTGGTGAAAAAGAAAAACTTTCTGGTTACTATGCCTGAGTTACTATTGGAATAACATGGTGAGGACTGTGAGGCAGTGGGTTAGTTGTTGTGAAGTTCGCCAAAAGGCAAAGTTCCCAAATAGAAACTGGGAGGGGCCCTGGCAGGCAATCATCCGTGCAGGCCCACTGGAATTACTAGCTGTTGACTTATATGGGCCATTGCCCACATCAAGGGGAGGTGTCAAATTTCTTTTTGTTGTTCTTGAGGTATTCACCAAATTCATTGTATGCTACCCACTGAAGAAGGCGACAGCTACAGCTTGCCTTAACCGTCTGTTTAAGGATCATTTTCCTCAGTATGGTAAGCCTGGGAGAATCATAAGTGACCACAGCACACAATTTACAGCTGATGCTTGGAAGTGTGAATTGCTCTGGGCAGGTGTAGATGTTGTCTATTCATTCGTACGACACCCCCAAGGGAACCCGGTGGAGCGCTGCATGAGGGAAATGGGTAGGATCTTTCGGACCTATTGCCATAAGAACCATGGTAGTTGGGTAGATGCTGTGCCCCTGGTAAATGATTTTCTGAACTCACATATTCACTGCAGTACAGGTTTCACATCACTGGAGTTGGTCACGGATGAGGTAGTACGGAATTCCCTTGCTAAAAGCCTAGAGTTCCCAGAGGAGACAGTGTTGTCAAGAGGGGAGAAGGTGGACATGGTGAAGGCAAAACTACAAGCTGAGGCCGACAGACGGGCTAAACAGCAGGGTACAATACACTCCCGTTTCCAAGTCGGTGACGAAGTGCTGTTGAGAGTTGGGGAACGCAGTGCATCACAGAGCAAGGATATGAAAAAACTTTTCGTACTATTTGATGGACCTTTTGTAATTTCCAGAGAGGTGAGCACAAACTCGTGGGAATTAAAATATTTGACAGGTGACCAAAGTGTTACAGGAGTGTATAATTCAATTAATTTGAAGCCCTTTAAGAAGTTAGAAAGTACCTAATGTTGCTGTCTTGATGTTGTATTTGAAATTATGTTTGTTTTCTCTTTCTCTTTGTTTGTGTATAAAGACCTTTTGGTAGCTGTAGTGAATTGCTGTACTTTGTTTGTCATATATTTTCTTTTCGTGTGTGGCCAGTAAGTTTTGACATGGCAATGTGCACTGTGTGTCGTACCACTAGATGTAAGGTATTATTTATAGCTATAGTAACAGCCTAAGCAGCATCTGGAGCACTAATAAGGGCATGCCAAGAAGCCATGTGGATGATACATATTGTGCTTATTTGTGTAATTCAGTGAACTTGACGGTTCTCTCGTGAGATTGCTTATGCGTATTTGTTGTTTTACCTGGGGTTTCCTTGGTATCAACTAATGATGGCCCGATGCCCGATAACCGATGCCGGATATCGGGATAATCGGCCCATTTTCCGATATCGTACATCGGCTAAAATTTCCGATATCGGCCAATAATTTTCACGTAACCAAAACGGTCATTATAATGCTTACTATTCACAAGTTGCACTTTTTTTAACGGACCCAGGCATTTTCATAGTTAGTCTTGGTTACAATCACGGCAAAATAACCTTCACAAAACAATAATATAACTTACATACGCGGTGCTCGTCGCGACGTAAATCAAGGCCTATGAGTGCCCGCAGTAATAATAGTAAAACATGGTTAAATGAAATGTCGAAATCTTTTACAC
>PNEQ01114588.1:0-15563 GCA_003012365.1 Medauroidea extradentata | reverse complement strand
TGTTGCATAGTTCGTCATTCCTGGCTTCTGCGAGTACCTGTTCAGGTTGTGTTCCACTTCCTTCACCACATTTTTCCTCTACAGCAGGAATTTCTACCCAGCCTAGCTGTTCACAAATCAGTGATTTTTCTGGAAGCGTTACCTTAAAAGGGAAACAGTTTTCCTGGAAACGAACATCCCTAGAAACAATTACCTTTTTGTCTTTCAGTCTCAAAAGTCTGTAGCCCTTGATGCCTTCTTGAAAACCCAATGAACACATTCCTCAGCCTTTGAGGAAAGCTTCCCATTTTCAAGTGTGGCTGCACATGCTTGACACCCAAATATTTTAATTTGTATCAAATTTTCGAGCGTCAGATCCTTGTTGTGCCACATCTAAAATGGAATCTGTCCTCTAATTGCTTTCGATGGGCATCTGTTTCTTATGTAGCTAGCGGTGCACACTGCTTCAGCCCAGAAGGTTTCAGGGAGGCCAGATTCAAACAACATGCATCTTGTCATATTCATCAAAGTTTGGTTAAGCCTATCAGCTTTTCCTTTCTGTTAAGGACTATACGGAACAGTTTTCCTGTGAAGAATGCCTTTATCGCTTAGAAAACCCTCAAATTCCTTACCAGTAAACTCGCCACCATTATCAGCTTGTAGAGCCTTTATCTTTCTATCTTGAAGTGTTTCAACCCTGCCCTGATACTCCCTAAAGGCTTTAGCAACATCACATTTCTTCTTCAGCACAATTACTTCTGAATATCTTGAGTAGTCATCCATGAAAGTGACAAAATATTGTGCACCACCTAAGGAAACAGGAGCTATTTTGCCTACAACATCAGAGTGTACCAGATCTAGCACTGCACTACTTTTGTTGATACTTTCGACAAACTCAGCCCTTTTCATCTTTCCCTTGAGACATGTAGTACAGTCTTCAAAACCATCTGAAATATCACACACAGCTGGCAGACTTGTCAAGTGTCCCATTCTCTTATGCCAGGTCACAGCTGATTTCATCGCAGTCATTCTTGTAACAATAGTATCCCTTGTTGTGTCACACTCAACCATTTTCCCATTTACTCTGTAAGCATGACAAGAAACAATATACACATCACTTCCTTCGCTCACTGCCTTAAATATCATCTCTTCCCCATCCATAACCCTGACATTGCCATCTTTGTTCCTGAGCTCCAAAATTTATTGTCTAGTTGTTTCACAGATAACAGGGTGTTCTCTAGTTCTGGCACATAAATGACTTTACTGAGCTGTATCGTCCATCCTCCACACTCTGTGCTCATTATAAGCATTACCTTCCCCTTACCCCTTGCTGTGGCACTCTGTCCATTTGCCAGCTTTACAGTTCCAGTTCAGGTATCGTCAAATTCTTCAATTAGTTGTCTGTGAGGTGTCATGTGATGAGTGGCACCAGAGTCCATAATCCAGATAGCTTCTTTGTGTTTCCCGCTAAACTTGTTTGCACACAAAGCCCTAAATTGCATAGTGCTCATACTGTTGTTTCCCTCTGGTGATGCAGTTTCACATCCAGCCTTAGCCATGAGAGCACCTTTTTGCAGTGAGTTGACAGAACTTTTCCCTTTATGTTCTTGCTTCTGTCTATATTTGCCTCGTCCTTCACTCTTAAATTTCGGGCAAAATTTCGCTATGTGGCCTATTTCCTTGCAAGCAAAGCACATAATATTCCTTTGTTCACTCTCGAACCTTTCGTCTCTCTTCCTGTATGTTGTTCTAGGCATGTCTGTGTTTCTGTGGTCATCTTCAAGCTGTATTTTGTGATAAGATGCTCCTCTGTAATTCAAGTGCCTTCAGTTCGTTGTTCTCTTGCTCTCGGTCCAGTGTTTGCCTCCTTTCTTCTAAAAGCAGCATAGTCCCTACCAGCACACAGACATCCTGAGGACGTCCGTAGGATGTGGCAACTGTCGTCCCTAGGACGTCCTAGGGAAGTTCATCTCAAGTCCTTTTTATGTAGGAAAAGTTCATGGAAAAGTACTACCTACGGACAACCCTAGGATGTCTGGCATACACATCCCTGGGACATCCCTAGGAGCTCCCTGGGATCTGTAATAAACGCATCCCCAAGACATCCTCAGGACCTCTCTGGGATCTGCATTAAATGCATCCCCAGGAGCTCCCTGGGACCTGTATTTAACACATCCCTGAGACATCCCTAGGAGTTCCCTGGGACCTGTATTAAACACATCCCTGGGACATCCCTAGGAGCTCCATTGAACCTTTATTAAATGCATCCCCGGGACATCCCTAGCAGCTCTTTCCAGCAGCAAAAGTAAAAGTGTAGTATTCAACACACAATGAAACAAATATATTTGTTTTGGTGATATGTAAACTTAGTATTTAACACATAGTCAAATACACATAATTGTTAATGTGGCCTCTTAAAATCTCTTGAATAAACAATTCGTCTGTAATATCATTTTTTTAAATGCTTCAACTTTCAAAAGTCTACCAGTAATAATAAAATATGTGTACCGAAATTAATAAATTTACCAATTTCTTAAGGCATATGTAAATTTTATGAATTATTTTCTAAATTAATTGCATCAAACCTCGTGTATACTTAAATAATATCGTGAGCTATCTAGTGGTCATATTAGGAACTTGCCTAGACATCCACTACGTCCGTGGGAGCTCCTGCTCGGATATCCCAGGGAGCACCTTCTCGGACATCCCAGGGAGCTCCTACTCGGACATCCCAGGGAGCTCCTGATCGGACATCCTTGGGAGCTCCTGCTCTGACATCCCAGGGAGCTCCTGCTCGGACATCCCAGGGAGTTCCTCAGAGGAGCTCCGTGGGAGCTCCCTGTAAGGACATCCCTGGGAGCTCCCCAGATGAGGAATTTAGGATGACCCAAATTCATCCTCCAAGGAGCTTCCTGGGATGTGATGTACTTTTCGAGGAGGTACTTGGGACGTCCTAGGGACATGGTTTTTCTGAGCTCTCGGACATCTGAAATATCCATCCTTAGGACATCCCGAGGATCGCATGTACCCGGATATCCTCAAAGGATGTCCCTAGGACATCCTGGGGACTTGCTGTGCTGGTAGGGGCTTTAACCATTTTCACTGACAGTACAGCTTCATCATATTCTAAGCTTCTTATTAGGCCTACGTAAATTTATCTTGGTAATCCTCTCAGCATGAATGCAGCAATGCTTGGTCTGAAAATGGAAGTCCTCCCGCATCCAACTTTCGGAACCACGTTTGAATTTTTTCCATGTACTCACGCATTGTCATGTTGACGTTCTTCTTCACTGTGACCATTTATTCCAGCATTTTTATTACATGAAGAATGCTGAAATTACAATGGTTGTTTTGAAGTATTCCCCACGCATCCTTAGCCTGTTTGCATTGGTCGGTATCGTTCAAGTGTTGGTCTTCCACAACTTGAATGTTAAAATTTAGGGCATCTAAGTCTCTGGTATTTTGCTTCGACGTCCAATTCTCTATGTCTTCATCAAAACCAGGCTCAATTGCATCCCACAACCGACGTTGTTCTAAAGCTGCACGAGTTCTCCTAGCCCAAGCCTGACAATTATCATCACTCAATAATGCATATTTAAGCTTCTCTGTAGCCATTTTTTTCACAAACGTCACCCTTTAAAAATCTTAGCGTAACAAGGTTTTTAAATACACTACGTATTATTCACACAACACTTACTACTGCAGCAGTTACAAAACGAAACCTGAGTTCATAACCTGTTAGAATGATTAAGTATTTTTCATTAAAACAACGTAATTCACGAAACACTGACATATCTGCCATACTTTATTTATTCCATAGACCAAGAAAACAATATCATCCAGTTACTAAAACAAAACACAACACATTAACAATTTTGCAACACAGGCCTACTAAATTTTAGACATCAAAGTAAAATATTCTAACACGAACTAGCAGACGTTATCGGGAACATAATAGAGAATGAAGATAAATAATGTATGAAGAAAATAATTACATTCTGCTGTAAATAATACCATAACACCATTCCTTCATCACCGGCTATTTTTGGTTTGTTTTACTCGGTCTTGAATCGTGACTCTTCCTGCTCTTGCAGCTCCTGGGGCGCTCTTAGGCGTTTTACTCACTGGAAACAATATGGCGCAGTGTGTTTTACTCGTGGTGTCAAGATGCTCCTAGGTCAAAAAGAGCATGCTCTTTTAACTCCTCGTCTCGAGGAAGAGTTGCGAGGGCAAGTAGGAGCAAATAGTCTATTTTATGGCGAGCATATTGCTGTTGATTACACAGTTTATTTTTGATGGCATCTTTGAAAATTTTCATGTAAACTTTGATAATGATGATAAAATTGCGGCAGATGAAAAGGTATTTTTATTCCAACTAATAAAAGTTGTATGCGAAATGATGAGTTGCTGTTAAGAATATTAACTTTTTTAGGTTAGTATTCCAAAGTTATTACGAAATATTATCATTATATCGCAGACTAGTTCAGTTTAGTGTAATTTTCCAACTTCTTCTATAATTTCTTTAAAAGACACTTTAATCTCGTGATTCGTCATAATTAAAATACGTCTGCTAGTTCAGCCATGTTTACAATGCAATCAAGCGATGCGTTTTACTCGCTCCTCCGAGAGTTGTCAACTCTTTTTAGACCTGGCTTGACTCAGGTCAACTTGACTCATCTCTTACAAATCCTGAGTGAGGCCGAGTAAAACAAACGTAATATTTCCAAACAATTACAATGTTGTTTGGAATAATAATTTATTCTCATTCGTATGTCTACGAACGTTAACAGACCACGATGTAGCAGACTGGTGCGAAAACGTCTAGCAGACGATTTGCCCTCACAACTCTACCTCGCAGGGTGGAGCGGCGAGAGGATGACCTACTTGACCAGCAGGTTCTTAACCTGGCGAGTAAAACGGACCCCTCCAAATTGTTTCCGGTGCGTAAAACGCCTAGGAGTGCCCAGGAGCTGAAAGAGCACAAAGTGATGCCAGTTCAAGGCGAGTAAAACTAATCTTGTGATTCAGTTCAAAATAACTGGTAGTTCAGGAAGGACCTACCCATCCTACATGGCACAAAATGCGATCCTGACATTACTCAAGGTTGGCATCGCTGCAGCTATGGTTTGTGGTGTACAGGAATGGCTTCAACTATTGTTTGTAAAGAAATTCTGCCTGTCCGTTTTACGTTGGAGGAGTTCTTAACCTATGTTGGAAAGTTTGGATCGATTTCAACTTCGGAAAAGGCGTATGCAGATGGTAATGGGGTTGAAGATCTTGTTATATTGGTAACTATTTATATATTGAATTTATTTTAAGGCGGGAAGGCATAATAATAAGTTTTACACTCCAAATTGGGCAAATGCCCCGTGGTGAGTAGGCTCCTCCGCATCAGTTCGAATCCTCAAGTCCCCTTCTAATCCCCACCCCCCTATGGTGCCATCTCTTTCCACATTGTATTCCATTCTTTCACGGTCCTTACCAGAATTAACTGTCTACCCCTCACCGTTCGTCACCACATCCTCTGAATTTTCTCACTGTAGTTACCCTTTCCCTTAAAAGTTCCCTAAGGTAGTTTGAAGGCCAAACTGCCCCGTCGCCCTTCCCCGTTCATCACCCTATACAACCTGAACAGCCTTCCCACTCTCCTGTCCCTCAACTGTTTCCATACCAATTCCTTCATCGTCACACTAATTCCAAAGTTCCTCCACTTCACCAGCCTGATCTTGCCTCTTGCATGTATTAATTTCCCACCTTGATGCCCTTCTCTGCACCTTTTCTACTTCCTGCACCTCCACGTACCGATCTCGCTCAGCTACAGCATAATCCAATACGGGATGAACCATTGTGCAATATGCCTTTCCCTTCACCTCACCACTAACCCCCCTCAACACCCTCCTGAGCATTTTTAAAGACCTTTTACCCTTCTTAACCACTCGTCCATCTGCTTTGTCCGCTGTAGATCAGGCTGTATCACAACCCCTAGGTACTTATTTTCTATGGCTTCCTCTATCTCCTGCCCATCCTGTCTGTATACCTCTACTGACCACACTCTTCCTAGTAAACTTCATTAACTTTGTTCTACGTAACTTACATTAACCTTCATTCTGTTCTCCCCGGTCCAAGACTACAACTGATCATTATTCTCCTGCATGTTGATTCCAGTTCTCACCTCTGTATATAGTACCACAGAATAAATAAGTAGTAACAGAAGCACCAAGGAAAGCTTTTTCATAGTTATCGTATCAGCTCTCGGGGCATACAGGAATATAAACAATACCATGTTGATTAGAAACTGATTTATGTAACCAATTGTATTGTATGAAATACTGGAATTTGTTGTACATTAACTTAACATTTAGAATTAATAAACGTGACGATTTGAGGCTTAACATGAGATAATAACTAACTCCATTAGAAGCGACATAATGGAGCTTTTTAACTACAGTTATTGTACCAGCTTTTGGGGCATACATGAAAGTGAACAAACACATTTGGCATTTTATACATTAGTTCAAATAACCACTTGTATTTCAAGGAATACTGTGATTTGTTTGTATCTCATTTACATATTTAGAAATGTTACGTTACTTACGTGTCAATTTCCTCCCAGATAATAAAATAGGTCCTACTGAACAGCACTCTAACCAAACTTCTGCGAGTTTTGACACCAAGGCAAGTCATTGGAGAAAATGAGTACCATAAATATCACTTCTTTTCGCTTCTGTTACTGCATATTTATTCCGTGATATTACACAGTCATCTGAAAACAGTCTTATTTTACCTGCAATCCTGAATCCCATATCATGCACCGTTATAGTGAAAAACAAGGACCCCCAACACACTTCCCTGTTACATTTATATTTATTTAATAACGGTGCTTTGTGGGAGGTTGTATATTGCCCGCACCCCTCCTTCTGCACTTTGGCCCTGCCCATAAATTGATCGTTCTGTGATTCAGAGACATTGTGTTGCATACAACTTTTAAAAAATAGAAAAGGCGTAAGGTAGTTCATGGAAAGGCTACCAGCAGAAGAGATAGGCCGCAGCCTAACAAAGGTGGAGTCGGGAGGCCTAATTGAGTTCTCAGTAGGGGCCCAATTTTTTACTGTAGGTATCCTAACATAACCTAAACATTTTCGTTACTGTCAAGAACTAATGAGTGTAAACAAACTAATTTTAGGATTTTTGCATGTCTCTGTGACATTAAAAAATACTATTACTTTTGTGTTACACTTATTACGGTTCCTATCTACTTGCGGTAGAAATGTATTGCAGCGAGTTACAAGTAATCATATTTGGAATAAACATCTCAACACACATTAATTTTGTACATTTATGAAAATAAAACATATTTCAAACAATGTTTCCATCAGTTTTAAAATTAGGATCGCTTATTGGAAACCTGATTTTGAAGACTCTCAAAATGGCTAAAAACAGCTTTTTTAATCTGCAGTGTCTAGGAGAATTCCAACCGGAATCAAAAGAAATAATAATAGAAATAAGCACTGGAATTTGAACCATTAGTATCACAAATGAAATAGTATTTTCACCGCTCAAGTCCCATAGGAAAATTAATAATAGTAAAGCTCTGTGCGCCAGTTACTGAGTTTGCGTATTGAGGCGAAAATGCATTACATACGCCGACCAACATCAATCTTTAACATGACATCGGCATGGCTTATGTCACATATTTTAATTCTGAAAGCTAAGGTTTTGGTAAATGTTGAGAATAAGCATTCATCATATACTGGCCAATTATTTATTTTAGAGGTGTATTATACTAATGAATAATGTTCATATGGGTTAGGTTCCTTAACCTAAACTGTCCTAACACTATATAAACATTTCTAGTTTGTAAAGTATATAATATAATAAGAATGTAATACTTGCAAGTGGGATACCGCCCGGTTGCAAGCGTACCAGCTTTCTTACACCATCGCCTTCCAATGTTCTAATACGCCCCCCCTCCTCAATTACAGCACCACCTCCTGCAACAAATTCACCTCCCTAACCATCCTAACCTGTTCTGTCCTCCGCCAGGCTCTGTGTCTTTTTACTGTAGTCGCCTACCCTCTTCCAGATGTTCACCCAGTGCATTCTAACCCTCTTTACCCATCTTTATCCTGTACACCCTTAAAAGTCTTTCTACCCTTCTCCTGTTCTTCAGTGTTTTGCAACTCATGTCCATCTTCAATGATGGCCTGAAATTACCTTCGTCCTTTTCAACCTGCCCCTCCCTTCTCTGCTTATCCTTTACCCATTTTGCCGAGGGGTTGTGGTGGCCCAGAGGTCAGACGTCTCGTCTCTCACCTAGGCGATCCGGGTTCGGTCCCCGGATTTTTGCATGTGGGAATCGTGCTGGATGATGCCTTTGGTCAGTGTGTTTTCTCGGGGATCTCCCGTTTCCCCCATCCATTATTCTGGCGCTGCTCCATACTTGCATCATGTCACCCCTCACCAGCGCTTAAGACCTCGATGTTAAGTGCTGACTAAAAATCACTCACCCATCTGTCTGCCCTTCTTTGTACATTCCCTAGTTCTTTTACCTCTACTTCAATGTTTAGGTCCCACTCTGCAGCAGCATACTCAAGAACAGTCCAGAACATGGTGTTGTAGGCCTTCTCCTTCACCTGAGAGCTGGTTCCTCTCACTATCCTGCTCAATATTCCCAGCATTTTCCAATCCTTCGAGACAACTTTCTGAACTGGATTCCTCCGTCCAAGGTTACCATGTAGCATCACCCCAAGGTACTTATACTCAATGCTCACCTATTTCTTGCCCTGCCCATCTATACAGGTTGAGTCGGGAGGAAAGGTATATGCTTTGAGGGGTGATAGTACTGGTGATTCTGCACAAAATGTTTCTAATAAACATATGCCCATTTCTTAGTCGATTCAGAGATAATCGTCTTAATGGAGTACAGTATCTTGATTTTCTTCAAAACGTGTAACTAGAATACTTGGAGGATATCCCTTTGGCAACAAGAGCTCGTATGTACTTTCAGCAAGACTGGGCTCCTGCACATTCTGTATGGCCAGTGACACAGTACCTCAACGAAACGTGTCCGGGGCGTTGGATTGGTTGCCATGAAGTCATTGCTTGGCCACTGAGGTCACTTGATCTTACCCCATTGGATTACTGTGTGTGGGGTTGGCTTAAAAGCGAAGTCTACACGTGCAGGGTGGACACAACAGAGGAACTTCTCACTCGTATTTACCATGCTTGTGCTCAAGTAAAGCAATGTACTAATGAGCTCAGATTAGCAACACAGCAGCTGTCTATCAGAGCAGCAAAATGCATTGAAGTTGGTGGTGGAGTGTTTGAACATGTTTTGTGAAGAAATGTACACAATTAAACAAAACATACAATAACAGTATCGTGATTTACCGTCACCTGCACATATCCAGTTCCTTGTTTTCATTCGGTTTCTCTGAAACGGTTAACTAATGGGCATATGTTTATTAGAAACATTTTGTTCAGAATCACCAGTACTATCACCCCTCAAAGCATGTACTTTTCCTCCTGACTCACTCTGTAGACTTCCTTGCTAATTAACATTTTCCTCGTAAACCATACAACTTTAGTTTTATTCTCGTTTATCTTGATTTTGTTTTTAACCGTCCACAACCTTATCCGCTAATATCTTCCTGTATCTTCCACCACTGAATAGAGCACACAATCATCAGCAAAGAACCTAATTTTGCTGTTAACATCCTACACTATTTCATTAGTACCTAATACGTTTCTCTGTGGCACCCCAGAGGAAATAACACCTTCATCCAATAGAGTACTCCCTACCTTTACTCTCTGAATGAAATCTCCCATTCACCCTTACACCTAACACCAAACAATTAATCTACTTTCTCCATAAATTTCCCATTTATTAAAAAAAAATATATATGTATGTATATGTGTGTGTGCATGCGTGCACTTGTGCACATGCATGGGTGTGTGTGCACTTTTTTTGTCAGGGAATGGGATAAGGAGTAAAGGTTGGAGGTGTGAGTAGACACCTTCATACTGCGAGGGGGGAGGGCAGATATGATCACTTTGCTTGTGGAGGTAGGTTGAATTACAGTCCGGAAGGGGAAAGAGATCTTGCTTGGTGAGGCAGAGTTGAAAAATAGCTGACAAGAATTAAAAGAGAGAATCCTTTTATCTTAGCTACATGAGAGGCAGGCAGTTTACTATAAATGTAGATTAAGAAATAATGCAACAGGGGCTTCCTTTTTAACAATTTATTAATTACTTTAACATTTAATGTATAAAAAAAATAGAAACAATTAAACATAGGTTATAACCCTTTTTAAAGTTTATACAAGGGAGGAACAACAAATCTTTACATTAATAAAGTGAGGGAATTGTTATAAAAACTGTGAAAGATGATTACATTTGTAAACTAAAGTAAGGCAAAAAAATATATAAATTACATGTCTTCCTGCAAGGGTACTGAGGGAAGGCGAAGATATTTAAATTAGTAAATAAACAAAATTACTATTGTATCTTGGTGGGTGGAGGGGGGTAGTAATAAGTGCAAAAAGTCCAGAATTTCCAGATGAACACTCAACCACTGAAATTTCCAAATAGCCCATGGCTAATGACCGCCTGGTAAAGTAAACTGCCTGGACCTTGTCCCGCCTACTCAGCAAAGAAAGCCATGCAAAGAAGTTACTGACTGCCATGGAGGCAGTGAACTCAATATGAACTTCTTGGTGCCAGCTAGCTCTCTTGTCCGTCTGCTGTTAAGGCAGCTAAAATACAACTCCAAACAACCTGCCGCTGAACTATTAGTTTAAATAAAATGTGCTACGACAAAACCGACATCGAAAATGTGTGGATGAACCCTTTCTGAGGGTATCTTAAGAAAAACAGTAAAATAAAAAAATCCCTTGATTTTTATTTAGTTAATTATTTATTTATTTTATTCATATTGTAATAGTGTAACAAATAAGAACTTTACAGACGTTTACAATACTAGAGAAAATCTCCTTGAGCAGCTTTGTTTTCGGGGTGGAGATATAACTTATAAAATAAATTAAAAGTATAGACAGATTTTGTTGATCAATTCTGTGAACGTGATTAAGTTAGTAGAATGTGTCCAGTAGATGATTGGAAGATTATTTTTGAAAATATAACATGTGAAGGGTAAATGTCTCAAAATGGCAAGTTTGAATGTAGATGAGGTATTGCATTGCAACAAACAGTTTTTAAAATTATATTGCATACCAGCAGTGGCTATAGGTTGAACTTTGTAACTACCATTGAAACATAATCTAAATTAAAATCCAAAATATCGGAAACTAGGCCTAAGTGACATAAAATACAATACTGTAAGCATTGTTTAATGCTATTGGGATCTTCAAGCCAACAGCAAATACAGCTTGATCACGTGGATGTTCGCAGCATTGCCTATGCTCTAGGCTCTGTATGTGTACCTGAATTATTCAAGTGTGTTTTGAGCATAAACCGTATGTCTTAGACAGTTGCAACAAGAGGACCTTTTTTGTTACACAGGTTCCATTACTCAATAAACCATCTTCAAATGTTAGAAAATCCTGACGGTAAAAAAGTTGTATGCAGTTAGAGGTAGCCACACTTAATATTTCCAAAAGGTGGAAGGTATCACGTTGTATTTGCTGTAGGTTTGAAGGTCACAACAACATTAAGCAATGCTGAAAAAAAAGTTTATGTCATATGGTTCCCGATATTTTGGGGAAATACTATTATCAACTTTGATATTCAAAGACTCATTACTCCCTTAATATTAAGTTGAGAGGCAAAAAATGCAAAATATAATTTCTGCTTGTTTTTTCATAAGGAATCACCTGCCGGAGTTTGTCGGTGTTGTTCATTAACACCCTGTGTATTTCTTGTAATCCTTTAATGGTTTTTTACAATAAATGAAAAACAGAAATTTTATATTTTATACAGGGTCATAGACAATGGTATTTTATCAAAGCTTCTATAAGGTCCTTTTCAAGTCTACGCTTGGGAAAAAAAAAACAAGCCTCTGTTAAAAACAATGGCTGATTTAAATAATAATTGTTTTTAGCTTCCCTTTTATGAAATTGTACATGGTAAAAAAATTAAATATAGTCAGAAAACCATTTACTTATTAAGTGATTTCACACACACTGTATTAAATTGCCAGTTTGGGTGTCCTGTATACTTTTATGTGTAGTTATAAGTACGTGTCATTTACATCTTGTACGTTGTACAGTCAGTGTTGGAATAAGCCGGAGTGTGGGTTCCATATGTGAAATTGATGGTGTAGGAGCTGATGAAGGTACAAAGGTGGGCAGGTGGTAGGTGAAGGATAAATGGAGAATGCAAGGGCAGGCTAGTGAGGACAAAGCGAAATTTCGGCCATCAATTATGTTGGAGGTTAGGGTAGCTCTAATTGCCGTGGAGAAGAGTAGAGCGGCTAGTCAGGATGTACAAGGTGGGGAATGGAGAGGGAGGATGGGATAAGTTAGGCTGCATATTTACTAAGGCAGAGTACAGAGGAAGGAAAAGTAACAGTGAGAAGATTCAGAGGTTGAGGAGAAGAATGGAATGGGGTAGGTAGTCTCTGCTTTGAATGTATGGTTGAGTAAAATTTACTTTAAGAGACATTGGTGAAGATGGGTGGAAAGTTTACGAGCAGTTTTGCAATTATTGCTTGCCACCGGGCGGTTGTCCAATTGAAAGTGTAATTATTCAGCTTTATAGAGCGTTTATACGAGCTCTGAGCGAGTTCAGATCACGTTTTCTTCTCGTTCTATGTTAACTAGTTTCATGTGTAGTCTCTAGCTACATATCTTCTCTGCTGCTCTCCTATTGGCTACTTAGAGTGATGAGCTGGATGACAAAAATGGATGCTTTTTGGTGTAATATTTTGCACTTGTTTTAAATTTTCAGCTTTAAGAGTGCGTGGTAGATAAATAAACGCTGAAAACGTCAATTGATTTCTACGCTTGTTTCGAAGCCAATATGGATAGAATACTCAATGGCAATCCTAGATAATGGTATTTGCTAACTTTAGGAGTAAATACGTATTTATCCAGAATTATTAATTCATTACGCGTGATCTCTTGCGCTGTAGTTTAATGCACGAGGTTCCGACATCAGAGATTGTGCCTCAGAAGTTCATAACACTGGAAACAACTTAACGTTGGCTAAAACTATTGTCTAGGATTGCTATTGTTCAATTTTCGCAAATTGGTTTTAAGAAACCGGCAGTTATAAATTAATGCTTTTAGCTTTGAATTATGTACCATGCCTTCTTAAAGTCTTTTTTATAATTTGTTTTTCACACACAGCTGCATTGTGGTTTTGTAGCAGTATAATCAAAAAGCCACGAATTCTGAGTATAGTTTTGATTATAATTAGATATGGTTCATTTCAGGTTCCAAGTTTGTTTAGTTTATTCTGTTTAGTCATGTAACGTCGCAAACATGTTTAGCTTTAAACGTGATCAGGCTGCTGAATGTATTTAACTAAACTGTTAAAGACCCCTAGTGTGACCGTGGCCAAAAGTAGCTTTTTCTGGGATGATACTGTCGCTGCAACAGCATATGTATCCAGTATACCACAAAATCATTTACGCCCATTGCAGTAATCTTTCAGAGACAAAATAGTGTTTTTTTTTTACCACAACATTTGAATTTCTATCCTTAGTCTTGCCAGGGCTCTGGGATAGGCATTGCCTTTAAGTAAAAATGTTAATGAATTTTATATTAAAATTGTATGAAATTTTTTTTCCAGGGTGAAATTAAGTTTATTCGTGAAAAAGCGACATCAGATGTATTGATAATTGACATTCAGGAAGGTATGACTTGAAATAATATATTTTTAAAATAATTTAAAATATGTCCCCATATATTTTTCTTGTGTAAGTTAATTAATCATAATATTATGAATCTTTGTTAATAAGTGTGTAGTGAAATAGTTATCAATATTTTCTGGATGCTCTTACTGAAAGCTTCATATTATTTTTATGTTTTATTTATGTAGCTTTCATAGTTTTTGTATAGCTGCATGTAACTTACAAATGAAGAGAACCAACCATAATATCAGTAGAAAATGTTCCATCTTCAAAGAATTGGTGACTAAAGAAAATTTTAAAAATTTTCAAAATTTTTCTAAAATACGAAAATACTTTTTTTTTTTATTTCGTAGAGTACTCTTGTGTATCTTATTACAATATGAATTATTTAATTTCAGTTAGTCAGTTGATTTTAGTTATTGTTATCCCATTAGCATGCTGATTTTAACTCTTTATGTGTCATTATGTGACTTTTTTGAGTAATAAAGTGTTAATGGAATGCTGAAAAAATTCAGTTATTACTTATTAGTAATGTCTACAATACACACTTTCTTGTATAAATATAAAATATTGACATTTTTGTGACTAGTACTATTAATAGGGCTCGATTTTGTCACGAAAAGATTTTTGCCCCACTTTGTTTAAACGCATTTCTAATTTGACTGCACCAATCAGAATGAGGTTATTGTGATTCTGTATGTCTAATTTGCCAAGACAGGTGAGAGTAAAATCGTCCAGTCACAGACGATGTAGCAGAGCAGCAGATGTGTACATAACGCATTGAAACCAAATGTTGCACAAATCTTTTCGCCATAAAATCGTGGTTCGTAACTATTAATAAAAAAGTACCGTTCCATCTCATAACAGACTGGCCATGCCTTCATATTTGGGGGACATAGTTCTTCAAATATTCACTGAACATGTTATAGTTCCTGTCGTCAAACAGTCTTTTTCCAATTTTCAGAAAGAATTATAGCCTTTCCCATTCTACTCTCTAGTTCCCTATATAATTCTCCTTAATCTATTTATTCAGATAAAGAATGATAACACAGTAGGAGGGTGGCCAGTATAGGAACATTGGGATATAAAGTGAGTACTATACATTTAACCTTTGAAAAATAGCACTAGCCGTTCCTGCTTATAATGGAACATAAACTATAGTTGCTTGTATGGTTGGCAGCGAAATTACGCAATATAGTCAGTGCATTTTCCTATTTAAATTCAACAATACAGAAACACAATCAACCAAAATAGACGTAATTTTATTGTATATAACTAATAAACTCTTTTGGTTGTATTGTATCAATTCATACTGACCTGCACAATTAATCTTACACGCGCGAACATTGACTTGTCCAGAGAAGTTAGACATGTCCCGTCGTTAGCCGTTACATGCCGAGAGATACAAATTGGCTGAAAAAATAACTTTAGCAGGGCTTTGTTGATTGCTCACTTTATCCCGAACCGACTATACCTGGGTAGGACATAGTTTTGCTCGGCTGTGGGTCGATCACCTTGAGGCCGTTCCTTGCCTCCAGCTGCTGCACAGAGATGATGAACTTGTGCTATTCCAATGTGAGCTCGTTTCACAAACAGCCCACTTGTACACAAATGGCCGTGTACCCAGAGCGAGTCGTCGCCACCAAGGCCGCGACCACACAGTCCTAAAATCTCTTTCTTTTACTCCCAGAAAGCGTGTAGATACGTCACCAGCATCATTCTAGGGTATAAGGCATGCACTAAGTTACAATAAGATAAGCAGACTTCAAGGTTC
>PNEQ01114587.1:0-12907 GCA_003012365.1 Medauroidea extradentata | reverse complement strand
TAATTTAAAGTTTAAACATTAAAAATGTCCTCGCATTTTGTAATGTTTCCTACTTTCCTTTACGGGAATATACTTTATAGGCAATAATGTCAAAGAAAACTCGAAAAAAACGAGCTTGGCATCCAACTCAATCTCGAGTCGAGTATTCTTAAAACTCGGAGCTCGTACTCGAAATTTCGAGTACTCGCACATCCCTAGTAAATTTATATGTACACAACAGATAACAAAGATCTATTTCTTATGCAAGATTACAGTGAACGGCAGTCGGCATCCAATGCACATGTTAGTTCAAATTTGCTTTGTTTATCTTAAGAACAGAACTTAACAAAAACCTTAGGTTATTATGTACTTTCGTTTCTTAGTGGTGGATGATTTTTCAGTATAATGGTGTTTGAAGTGTACATCAAAATTTTAAACTCCTGGACAAGGTAAAGTTGTATACAGATACGTTTATCGAAACGCTAAAAAATGACCACCTTTTCTTTAATCGTGCGAATTTTTTTCTCTCGTCATTTTAACGAATAAACGTAATTCATTTGCTGAAACGTGAATTTCAATACGCAATGTTGTTCACATTTCTGTGGCGGTTAAAGCATGAAGTTAGATTTGCTGAAACGTGAATTTCAATACGCAATGTTGTTTACATTTCCGTGGTGGTGAAAGCATGAAGTATTCGGCACACGTTGATGCCAATGCTTCAAACGTAAATTTTCATTACCGTTTTGTGTTCCGGTATACGTTAAACATTCATTAAATTTACTACATACTATTACATATTAATGCGTAATATATTAAAGTGAAATACTTTGTGCAATAAAATCAGTTTCACGTGAGAAAAATAACTTAGCGTATTTCACATGTTGGCCACAGTGTTTGTACGGAATGTGCAACACTTTTGTGGTGACAAAACAATGAAACTGGCACCGCTCTTCATCTTTTCATCCGTGCTAGATGGCCGCATGCACTGAGCTGATGAAACACTCATGTAAACATATGGAAATTGACTTTCCTTACTATTTTTTTTCAATACCTGGTTGGTCTTGTGGATACTAGTGGTGTTTGAAATAAAAATTATGTATGTAGCAACACACACTACCAGATGTACACTTTCATAATAAGTTATTACTACGTAGTGTGTGTTTGTGACATAACAGTCAGTATTCTAATTAATGAACTACTGCATAATAGTTTCATTTTACAGGTATGCTTTACGTTTAATGATATGTCAAGTTTTTAAGATATCCACGTCAATAAAATAACTGCTTATTTACGTTTCATGTACATATGTTGCAGGAAATTCATCTGCAAAAACCAAGAATGCAATGCATTGAAACTACAAGCAACATGTATGTACTTTTAAAAACATACGCCCATTGCGGTATTATGTAAATATTGGGTACATTTACAGAAATTTTTTTTTTTGGTCAAAAGTATAGAGTGAACTACAGTATGATGATGCTAGTTCCTTCTGTTCAATATTGTTAAGAGTGCTGTTCAGGATTTTTTCCGTGCCAATCCTAAAACTGAGCCAACAGATTTTTTTTAAAGAAATTTATTGAAAAAACACAAAACCATACAAACTGGATTAAATCTCTAGAACTAAACTACACAAATAGGCGTAGTTTAACTCCACTACAATTTCATACATACTTGAAACTTTTGTCATCATCCCCAAGGCCATTCTGTACGATTCCATTCTGCTGTGCTGTTTGATTCACATCAACGTCCTTTTTGCTGCCAGCTCCTGCTTCAAATGGAGATGGGGCCTTCTCTTTACCTTCTTTGTCACAATCACTTGCAGTCTACACAATAAAACAAAACTTGGCATGAAGAATAACCACCATGTAAAATAGACTATACATAATAATGCACAAATGACCACACTAAATAGAACATCAAATTAAATACAATCCTTTTTTGAAAAATTCTTTGTACTCTTCAGCATCCCAAGGTAATTTCTTCACAAAAATTACCTGTCTGTTATTGTTTTATACATGGATAAAAAGAACAGATTTCCATACCATTGTTTAAATACTAAACAATACATAAAATTTTCACCCAGCATAAACACGTCACACAGGGAATCTAAGGTTAGCAAATCTTTCATACAAAACAAACACAAAATAATGACAAACACAAAGAGGCAACCCGGAAAACAAACATTAAAAAATGCAATAGTATTTGCCGTGCTTAAAATTGCTGTACATAGGCATATACTCTCTTGTTTAAAGCATCAAATGTGTTTTGCATTAGGTCAGTGCCCACATTCTGCAAACCAAGCCCTTTGACTCGAACTTTAGTTATATGAAGTTCTGTCAGGATATTATGGTAAATAACACAAGTCTCCCTTTAATCAGCATATTTTTTGTTCCATATCTTAAAACCAGTCCACGAGCGCACCTGCCTCTCACCGCCACGTGTGGTTTTCTACAGTGACTGATTTTAGAGCAAAAATTTTGTTAATGCGTGATCTTTGGCTAACATTTATTTGCATGAAAGGCAAAAAACCCAAAGACAATACATATAAAATATGAGAGACAGAGCAAAGTATTGTGTTGAACATATTATTTTTCACATACCATACATATTATTAACAAAATTATGGAAGATTTAGAAGTAACAAACTGTTTGAAACAAGCCATTTGTGCTCTTAGGAAGAAACAACAACACGGTACCTTAACTAAACTGCAAAGTAGACAGAGAAAATGAAAGGAAATCAAAACTCCTGTAGAAAAATATAAAGTAATGATCCATCATTTCTCCACATTGTGTGACAGGTACTATTTCCTTGTTTATTAAAAAAATTTAATTATTTGTAATAAATTGTATAAATTTCATCCTAAAGAATAACTGTAATGCTGGTCAATTAAACTTTAAAATAAACACTATAAATATTTACAGAACCTATAATACAAAATTCCTTGATGTTTTAAATTGAATAGAAAATTGAAATGTGGTAAGAATAAAATTTACATCAGGATGTTTCATTCTAATTCAAAGACTGATTTAACTTCAGCAGACATGAAAATGATCTAGTATTCTATGTTTCAGACTAACATAGGACATATTCTGGTAGAAATCTAGTGTGAGAATTTTATGTATGTAAAGCAACTATGACATGAAAAAGGCAGGACTAAAAAAATGTAAATCCTGTATATAGTTAACTGCAGTCAACAGGACGCAGCAAATAAATAATGAAACAAATAATAATTAACTAAATCACTCAATCCAAAAGCCTACTATACAGTAATATCCGTCGGCATATAAGACAACCATTTTTACATATTTTTGGCCTTCAAAAATTGCTACTCGTCTTATATCAAAGTGCAAAAGTTTTTGGTAACCTAAAAATCGTTTGAAAGCTAAAATGCAAGCTGTGGAATAGTATGATGTTTCAAGAAATTGCATTTTTCGTCACAAATGAAAACGACAGTCCCATTTTTTTAATCAAATTTACGGTACAAAATTTTGATGAGCATCATTCATAACAAAGGACACTTCCTTTGCCAAGTCGCACACAGCTGCTGGCAACTGATGATGGCACACCCCGCTGCCGTGCATTTCCTTGGCCTTTTGACGCCTTTTAATGTTTTTGGCAAAGGGAAAAAAATTTCTGTCAGGAATTTCAAAATTAGTAATTTACTTCTTTCATCACTCGTCTTATATGCAGGGTCATCCTATATGCCGACAAATATGGTATCAGAGCAAACGCAAAAAAAAAAAAATTCTGCCACCCAGATTTTTTATGTGTGTTTAGTGCAACCTATATTTATTGTAAGGCAAAAAATGTCTTGGTTTCAACAAATTAGTTCACTGACAATAATTCAGTAAGCATATAATCAGCTTCAACTTTATGTTTTTGACTTTAAAGTACAATATAATCACAAAAACAAATTTTACAATACAGGAAGAAAGTAGCTGTAACAATGAAACTGTATTTGATAATTATTTCTTTATAAATTGCCAATTATTAATGTAACAAATCCATATCAGTACAGTACGAGAATTGGTTCTTATTTGTTATATATAAAATGTGGTTAGATGCATATTTTAAAATGTAATCTTATACCAATTACAATATTAAGCTTGGGAATACCCCGCAACACCCACGTAAAGAATGCTACCCTGCAATATCCACAAAAGACTCCATCCCGAAATGCCAGCGAAAAGCAGAGGTGCCGACCATTTATGACAGCTGTCAGTAGTATTAATCGTCCTTTTTACAAAACTTATTACAATGTAGACTGTTCAATGTTTTATTATAAAAAAAATTTATAAAAATAATTTCAAATTTACAAGCTTTAATAAGTTTACCCTTATCTCTGATTTTCTACAGTCCTTGGCTATATGAAAATCAAAATAGTTTTAAAATAACGAAAAATAATTCCTACCCAATGGATGTAGAAACGACACCTTCATGAATATACGTTAATCTTACATCCTATTGCCAAAGTAAAGACAGAAACTGGCATCGTAAATTATTAAAGTTATGAAAATCGAGCTATGGGTACTTAGTTCTTTTGCAATAAATTTCGTTATATTGATTTTATATAAGCAAAGTGCTATGCAATCTGCGAATAAGGACAATAGACCACTAAAGTTGTTTGAAACCGCTATTTCTAATAAAATACTACGCCATTAACATGTCAAAGTGATGCAATTAGCTGAAAATTTTTACTTATGGGTTGTGTTCATTGCTAACATTACATTAGTAGTTTCCCTATTGTAAAGAGAAGAAACTTAGGAGGGAAATATTGTAAAAGTAAAGGAAACGTCAGATAGGCTATCCGTATGTACAAAAGACAGAAGCACAAGTACTCACCTTTTAGTATGACAGATACACACTAAAATAGGACAAGACATAATCGTGGAAGCGCGTATCACGACATTTCACTGCTTAGAGCAGTTTCCTCGGATGACTGCGGTGTGGCTGCAGATGCACTGATGCTGGTGGATGGCACAAATGCCACAACATGAGCTATTGCAGGGATGAGAATCTTTGAGATTGGTAGTAGTGTTGGTAGCTGTAGAAAGTGGTAGTTTGGGACGTACTAGTTTGTTGCGAAGGCTGGGTGGTCATCTGAAAACCAGCCTGGGTGGTTTGGAAACAAGGTTTTGGGTGTGTGGTGAGGACAAGATTTCGTAGCCTGAGTTGAGAATGGGTCGGAGTTTGCCTAGGCCTTCATGATATGGTACCACCAGGAGGATTTCTGTATTTTTGGCTTTGGTAGTGTTGCTGGTATTAGAGGTGGCTCGTTGGATTTGTTTTTGGCCCAGGGGTTGAGGGTAGCGTCTGTCTGTGCAAGCCTTGGCTATTTTTGTTAGCACTGTACAACGTTCCTAGTGTCCACGGGTGCCTGTACCATGAGGATTTTCGTAGTCCCACAAATGATTATTATAGTGATTAAAAACTCCCTCTCGAGTGAATGACGCGTCATCCGTAAACAAGAACAGAGATGGAAATCTTGGATTTTGGGCTATTTGTCCTAAAAACCAGTTACAAAAGTGACTCCGAAGAGGGTGGTCATTTACATGCAACGCCTGCACTTTTTGAAGATTGTATGGCTGCAGACTGTTTTCGTGTAAAACATTCCAAACTAGGCGTCGATAAACTCCCATTTCATGAGCAACTCTCCTTGTGCTGGTCGTCGGGGTTTCTCCAAATTCATGAAGTACTTGTTTGTCAAATTCAGTAGTACAAACTCGTCTGGGTGCTCTGACGTCGTGTAGTGTCCCGACAAATGATCCGGTGTCTCGCAAACGCTGGTCATTGTTCGTGAATATCTGTCTGCTCTGTATTCTTCTGTTTGGAAATTGATACATCCTACACACCTCCGCTGTGTTGCAGTGAGCTGCACCATTCGCTTGCTGCATGTCCGCCAGCTCAGCAAGAGTGTATACGTTCTTATCCATGGTAGCACTCGGGTCGGTTTTAGTTAGATGCACAAACATATGAAAAACAAGCAGTCAAAGCAATGAATCAATGTTGCGCAAAGACTAAACCAATTGAACCACATTAAACTGTCCACTAATTCACACACAGTCCATTTAATCACATAACCGTGCACTTCAAAACGTTGGCTAACTAAGTTAACTGTCACGTCCGGCACTGCTAACAATGCAAATAGATGGTGAAAGGGTTAGATAAAAACTGTGACCCGACCTAATTGCAAACAGACGGTTAAAGGTTTAGACAAAAACTTTGACCCGACCTAATTGCAAACAGATGGTGAAAGGTTTAGACAAAAACTGTGACCCGACCTAATTGCAAACAGATGGTGAAAGGTTTAGACAAAAACTGTGACCCGACCTAATCCAAACCCACACCAGCTGATCTACCCACATAGACTTCTAAGGGAAGAGGGAAGAGTGAGAGGAGCGAAGTGGCCAGCAGCAGTAGTGCGGGAGCGCGACGCTTCACGAAAATAAGCTTCACGAAAACACAGGTGTTAGAGATCATAGCACTAGCAAAGGTGTAAACAAAGGCGTGTCTTGAAGTAGGCAATCTATGGTGCGTAACTTCGAACACGTGTAACAACTTAATGGTAAGTCGGAGACTCATGGTTCCTATCTTCAAAATAATTGTTTTTAGTATCCCCAAGCCACCCCTACATTTCAGATGTGTATTTTTCCGCATCCTGTATGGTTGCAATGTGTACCTTATTTTGTACTGCTTCTAACATGAAATATGACTAATTCATCTAAAATTTGACATAATGGTATTATTTGTACATGACACACATGGAAATAATTTTAAGATTATTATTTAATTTGCTACATATGTGTAATGGATAATGATTAATTAGACCTTTATAATCAGTGTATGGTAATACATACCAGGCAGATGAACATGGTTGTGTTTTCAAAAGCAACGTATTTTTGAACACATTTATGTGTGACAAACGTTAAAAATTAAACCCTGTTGGAGCGATGTACATGAAATGCACGCAAACTATCAAAATGCCAGCTTCATACAGTAATACAATTTTTGCTTAAGGGTACCAAACATAGACGATCCCGAAACATAAGAAGACACCCAATTTTTTAAATTGTTTTTCGGTAAAAATTGTTTTCATTCAGGCAAATTACAGCATTTTAGTAATTGCGATTTTTTTTTCAAACAATATTAACAAAAACAAACCTTATACAGTCAACTCTGGATTATCCGTACTAACGGAGGGGGCTTATGTCTCAGATAATCCAAAATTACGGATAATCCACTTTTACCCATTCATAGATCTCAGTAGAAAGAAAGTAGGTCAAGTAATCCCTACAATAAAAGAAAGCAATTTAGTACAGTACATTCTCGATTATTTGCATTAATAATTATGTGGTGTACGATTATAGTCTAAAAACACAAATTATATAAAAAATTACAGATATCTTATTTATCAGAGATAAAAATCTCAAACCACTAATGTGGGACAATCTCATAATCCATTCATGCGCAGGTAAAATTGTTTCGCGTTCTGAAAGAGACTTAAATCTTCAAGCCTTTCAAAAAACTTTAGTTAACATTATGTGACTAATCACAGCGTGTAAAATAATAATAAACCTTTTTTTATTTTTTTTTTTCAACTTTTTTTCATTCATTTATTTAAAGTGAAATATTTTGTGCGGATAATCCGCAAATCGGATAATCAACACACGGATAATCGGGAGTCTTCTGTATATGCTTAGTATTATTTTTACTCAATTGTGTTTACTTAAAAGTGTGTGACATAAATAAATGCTGACAACTGCAATTGAAATCTACAAATTTTGAAAGTGAATACTGTATAGTAAAACAAAGTAATAATCTTACATAATTACATTTCAAACCTTTGTGAGCGAACAATTGTGCAGAACAATGCATTTGTTAAGTGTGGCCTCTTGGGTTCTGATTAATGCCCAAAATTTCTGTGTCTGATTGTTCCCAGAAATACATTGCTCATGTAAAATTTTTGTTTATGAAGTTGGCAAAAATATAGTCTAGGATTGCTGTTTTTATTTTAGCACATTGGTTTACATAAAACTGCAATTGATGCTTTTAGGGCTGAATCCTGTACCATAACCTCATAAAATTGTATCAGCAGAAGCAACTCTACAACAAAACACACATTCCGACCACAGTATCTGAACTCTCATACCTAGCACACAATATTTTTTTTACTAGAGTATAATATTCTAAGGAAATTAGTCTCAACTGAATGAAGTTTTTATCTGAAAGGTATCAGTCAACAACGTGTGTAAATACACCATTCTTGTTTTGTACTTGATTAAAAATTTACTCTTTCAGAAAATGTTATGGTAATATTTCGGTGCAGGTTATGATATATATATATATATATATATACATATATATATATATATCATTTTTATTTTTTTAACTAGATCTAAAGGTACAGTTTTCACAGTCAAAATTTTAATACAGAAATTTAACTTCATTGGTTTAATATTTATAAAATTTCAAAATGTTGGATTTTTCTGCTTTTTCACAAACTTTCACTTACCAAAATAATTTGAAGTCAAGCCATGAAATCATTAACATTTCCAAACCATGGAATCAACAACATTTACAGTGAAATATTGTGGGCCACCATCTCTAATGACCTTGCTGACAAGACATAAAACCCACTTACCGTACATTTACACCACTATTATTTTCTCATCCACAAAAATAAAAAAAACTTTATAAAAAAAAACACAAAAACCTTTATTATGTACCTATGTTGTCAAGGAAACTTTAGAACTTATTTTTGTAGTGCATCAAAAATGACCAATAAAATTTTTACTCAATAGTTAAGTTGTAACATTACTAACAAAGAATCCACTGGGAGCCTTAAGAGTTAGTGGACCTAACACATGATACATGCTTGGTACGGAAATTATTTCTTCATGTGTAACTATTGCAAATTTTGTAATGTGTTTATCTACGAAAAAAAAAAACACATACATCAAACTGCATCCCTATGATTTTAAAAATGGTACCCACGAAGCTGAGAAAATATTAACTGTAATCTGAAAACTAAATCACAGAAACCTGCATTGGACTTTACCACAAACTTTCTACAAAACAATAGGGTTATTGCGTTAAGTCCCATTCGAAAACTGTTTCTACAAAAACACTGTGCGCTAGTTTAGTACTCCGTACCTAGAGGTGACAAAGTGTTTGGCAGACGTGTCATATCCTACTTATAGCCAACCCCGTTTCCGTGCCTTGAACGTAAAAAAAGCTAGCGTCCACAAACGCTTAAGAAGATGGAGGAAAACATATCAGTAGTATTTTACAATCTCCAAGAAACATGACAGGACATATTTTCAAATGAAATAGGGAATTACCTTGCAAGAGAGTCTCTGAAAAATTGTTTGTTAAAACTGATAATGTCATTAGGTAAGTTTTTGGGCAAGAATATTAAATTCAGACAGGCTGTGTGAGCTGTTGCTCAAGAACCAAGCTCATTACATAAAGTAAAAGTTACATTTTAAATCTGACAGACTAAATTGTGTAAAAACTGTGTTTCAAAACATGTGTTTACAAATGAATGTCACACGCAATGTCGAAAAAGTGTTACATATGGGAATACATGGGAAGTTACCCAGAACTTGGCAATATATTTTATGTATGAAAGCACTAACCAGTACTAAGGCTCTCATCCGAGGCTCTAGATCTTTGCTGGTTGGAGAGGATCCAAGTACATATTCCACCATTTTGACGCCAAGACCACCCGTTTCAGATGAGCGTGGTGACAATATGTTGGCTGCCTCACCTCCAGGAAAACTTCCTGGCCTTCGAGCCACCATGCTGATCGGCTGCGAAACTGTGTGATCTGCAACATAGTATGGACATGTCTTTTATGCGACATTTTCCCTGACAATATGGGAATAGTGCTTAGTAACTAAATATTCTACATTACAAAATGCAGATTTTCTATGCACTACAAAACTTACCAAACCTACAGTACCATATTTAAAAATTCATTCAAGTAGAGCGCCTAAATAAAAACACAACAGAGTTTTAAAATTTATCACCTAGCTGATTTAACAATACATGTGTGAGTGTTGTAAGGCTTTCTTTCTCTCACTGTAAAGGTTGTATGAAGCTGAAAAGTTAAACAGCTTAAATCACATGCTTTATGTGTTGACAATCAGTTGATGCACACAATTAAAACTTGGTTCCCCTCCTCCACTCGTGAGCACTCAGTCTTTCATTAGATTCAGGAATAACATGTCAATATGGATACGCTAATGCAGGTGGGCAAGTTTACGAAAAAGTAAATGGTTGTGTTCTGTCCCATGTAATGTTCCAAGGTTGCTGCATCAATAGCCCTATAATGTAATGTATTCATTGTAACTGCAAATACATCTGTGAAGTAAAATGCCACTGAAGCTCTTTGAAAAGCAGTACCATGAGCATGTATTACACAATTCACTGTTGTGCTGTAGTAACAACAGTGATGTAGAACATGAATACAAGAACAGATTAATAAAATGACACCCCAAAATGTAACTCTTTCTTGGAGGACAAGGACAGACAACAATAAAACATACCAAAATACTAACGTTAAAACAAAAATCATCACAAATAAAGACTGCCTCTTTCACCCAGTGGACTGCTGAAATGGCAGTGCAACTCACTAATCATATTAGAACTCCGATCTTAGGAGTACTAAATTTTACGAGGCAGTGATTTTACAAGGTGATTTTCAGGCACTGTGAGGCTTAATGCTCATTTTTAATAGTACTCTATAAACAAATCAGCAATTTTACAAGGTCAATATCGGACACCAACAGGCTTTCAAATCTGGATTCTGTTTAGATGTACTCTTATTTACCTCGATTAGCCCCAATTCTACGATCACTCAAAGTTCCTGATAACTTGTCCATACAAACCAAGAAAACCAATTTTGTATGTAAGCTCCCACCCCCACTTTTAACCTACACAGTCAAATCAATGACAAGTGATATAGATAATTCAGAATAATATAAGCACTAAAAATTTAATTTTTGAAAAAAAAAATCACTAGCGTTTACTACATATAATTCAACAGTAACTATAGTTGCCTTACTATTTGTATGGTTGGCGCAGCGAAATTACACAATATAGTTCCGTGTATTTTCCTATTTAAATACAATAATACAGAAACAAAATCAACCAAAATAGACATACCTGTATTTTATATAATAAACTTTTTTACTTAACTGTATCAAATCATACTGACTGCACAATTTACCTTACACACGCAAACATTAAGTGACGTGTCCAAAAATTTAAGACATGTCCTGTCGTTAGCCGTTACGTGCGGAAAGATACAAATTGGCTGAAAATAGAACTTTAACTTGGCTTTGTGTGCTCACTTTATCCCTAACTGCCTAGTCATATTTACACATCTGAAAGAATCTTAAGACTTAAATCTATATATGTTTTATATATTTTGGTCAAAAGTATTAACTGTGCATAACCACCTATTTACTAAATCAGAAACAAAGGGAAAACATACCACGATGGTGAGTGTAGGCCTAACGATCAGCACATATTACATCACAGCCTGTGTTCACATTTCTAACAGGAAAATAGTGAGTTTTACGTCGAGATATTCATTATAATTTAACATGTAGTCATCTTCACTAAAAATGGTGTAATCATCGCTATACATACATTAATAAGTATGAAAACATAACGGAAAAACTACTATAAATACCGTTGCCATGTTGAATTGTCCGTAAATGTTGACATCTGACATTTTGTAACTGTCTAATGGAATTAAAAATTTTTTGTAACATTGCTTTTCTTATATTTACTAAGTGCATTATAATTTGGGAGAAAAAATATGCGCTGTATTTAATTGCTGCAAGAATGCACGTACGCACTACGTGGCAACACTTAATGAAGTCACAAGGTTAATCAGAGTAAAAAGAAATATCAACGAGTCGCCTGAGAAGTGACCCGAGTAAAAAAATTTTACGTCTGAATTAGTTAAATATTGGAACAATACTGATTTGATACGCTCAAAGGAAGAGTGTTATCAATTGTGGCTTACATTTAATCACTTGCGTGATCGGGAAGCTGTGGCCAAAGTATTAATACATATTTCTCTGAATATTTTTTAGTCCATAAGTAAACGGCGCACTAACTGCAACAGTAAGGCCACCTCTTCGTTAGTCCTTGTAAGTTATCGGCTCAAAACGTATCGGCCTGTAACGGGTGTTCTGAACTCGTCCAATAATGTCCATTGGGTAATGCCATTGCTTGCTGTTCCAAGCATGCAAATCTCTGCAAACAGCATACAAAGTAGTGCATTTAGAGGCTGAGAGTCTAACAGCTGTTGGGGTTCAATAGATACACTGTTTACCACAATCCAGAGACTGTAATAAGTTATAATTAACTGGAACTTTTTTTTTAATAAATTGCTAAGATAACATTATCATACAGTGAATGGTTGTGCAACTGTCCAAAAGCCAATCGCTAAGCCTGCAGGCATGAAGATGCAACTCCAGCCACGAAGTCAAGCTAGTCAAATAGACGACAGCAAAAGCCTGCAAACACCTATTGCTAAGCCTACAGTCTGTTCTACAATTCCGAAATTTCCAGTCACCAGAAGCAATTTCCCTGACTTTTCTAGGTTCTTTCTGACCACTTTTATATTCCCTAACTTTTCAAGCCCTGTTTTCCAGACTTGTACCAACCCTGTTCTTACAATATATTGAAATATTTTCGCCGTTCCCGAAAATGTGTCCGCAACGCGAGTCAGTTGTGTCCGCAACGCGAGTCAGTTGTGTCCGCAACGCGAGTCAGTTGTGTCCGCAACGCGAGTCAGTTGTGTCCGCAACGCGAGTCAGTTGTGTCCGCAACGCGAGTCAGTTGTGTCCGCAACGCGAGTCAGTTGTGTCCGCAACGCGAGTCAGTTGTGTCCGCAACGCGAGTCAG
>PNEQ01114585.1:0-12907 GCA_003012365.1 Medauroidea extradentata | reverse complement strand
TATTTCTTTCACACAATTTCACTGTTAGGGTACTGGGCCCATAACCTGTTGTCTTACCTGAATTGTGATACCTTACCTCTGAAGAACAAGGCCAAATGCGTTTTAAGTTATCCACTTTTTTACTGTATGTTTCAATGTCATCACGACAGAAAGCTACATCACTTTCAACAAGGCTCAAACCGCCATACTGTTTTTTTTTGTTGTCGTTACAATAATCTCTATCAAAGTCAAAAGAGAAACTGACAAATAAAGTTAAACAAAAAAAGAACAACTTTGCACATTAGCACATTTAAAAACAAGAACTTTGAATTACTTTCACAGTAAACAAGGTATTTATATTATGAACAAAAAATTACATATTACAACATTGTGGAAGTTGGCTGAAGCTATACCGTATCCAGACCAAGATTGCAGCAGAAATAAACATTGTCACAGGTGAGCTCTCGACCATTGGTTGGCTGGTTAGTTAACAGTGTCGTTGCGACAGGAAATAGGTCCTACGCTAAATTGCTGTGTTTTAGTTCAGGATTGGTGATTTAATTGTTCAGTTGCGTTTATTTAATAATCTGTAATATAATATCACTCTGTGCGCATGAAACACTATACATGTGTGTAATGGATAAACTACGACTTACGCGACGACGCCAATGTCCGTCGTGATTCTATTTCCTCCACAGGAAGGCGCGATTCCGTTTCTCTACTTGTCGCCAGTCGATACACAGAGGTGGTGCGACGGTTTGTTGCACAGCCAATGCCGTTCAAGAGCGCGAACAGGCGGAGTGACACAAGCTGCAATCTTGGAGTGGATAGAGTATAGTCCACTAAGTCTGACCTGTACTATTTTCAGTGGCAGATCTACGAGTTGGAAAAAAACAAGGATTTTAGGTGGAAGGGGTAGGGGAGGGTGTTGGGTAACATTCATGAACTTGATGATATTATATTTCTTTAAAATAATCTTTTCCATATTTTAGTAGCAATTTTCATGATTTCATTGATTTAAAAACAACATGTAAACAACAGCTCAATTTTTTATTCTATTAATTTTTATACAATAGACATTTCAACACTCTACTGCAGGAAATAACTGCAAAAAGTTACAACTTCTGAAAAGTGCAATCTAATACTACTTAATACAGTGGCAGATATGGAAACTGTAAAGAAAAAAAAGGGGATGGGAGCCTTGCATTTATAAACTGAACAATATTTATTTTCTAAATTTTTATTCTTTAATATAATCTTTTCTGTGTTTGTAGTAGCAAGTTTAATGATATATGTAATTCATTTGCAAACAACATATTAAACAACAGCTCAATGTATATGTAGTCTATTCAGTTGCAAAAAATACAAATTATTATTTCAACATAATGCAGGGAAAAACTGCATTAAAGATTCACTTTCTGGTCTGTAAACATTTGAACACAAATCCCTTGTAAAAACTCAACTACGAATAGCTTCAGCTTTGGATTTACTTATTTTGAAATAATTTTCTCTGCACGTGATGTATGAATTTGGTGTACACGTTGTTGTTGAATTTTTATCCAGTGGCTTAAAGAAATTTAACAAATTTAATTTGATTTTCGAAAAACTTAATTTTAGCTGCCAAGAAATCGTACTAAATGAGCCCACGTTCGCTAGGCCTAATGAAACTAAATCTGCTGGATGGAAAAAAAAAAAAAAGGCAAATGTTCAAACAACTATAGGGTATCACTCAATCATTGGCTTTGTATAATTTACAGCAACTGCAATATATATTTTAAGCAAAAATTGTGAAGTATTGCATGGAAGAAGCGGCTACTCCCCATGAAGATCTAATGGCAAATAAACCTTTAATTTTCCTAAATCAAGCTTGTCATTTAACGCTCCCCTGCCAACAGTTCTTCGTAGGCGTCTCCTAGGCTTAGCTGTCGGACAGTGTACAAATATATTCAGTATTATGTGCCGCTGCTAAGCTGAGCCTTGTATAACGACCAAATGACGATATAAATGGGTGAATACAACTGACTCATGCAAATATAACAACACAATAACCATCGTGATTATTGTTAATGTGATGAAATAAACATTATGAAAAAATCAAATCTGTGTTAGGGTTCATTCCAATTGTTTAAGGAATGTCTGCTATGTAACAGAAACAGACTAACCTCGACCTCATCGTCTGAACCAAACACAAAAGCCAACGGCACCCTGGATACCTGGAGGGTCAACGGGCAATAAAACAGAAAACGTGAGTTTTTAGTAATTGAAAGCTGTGGTACTACATTGAACATGGCCAAGCCACAATCACTGTGTAAAATAACCATAAACGAGATGTTGCAATCTTGATGACTAGAAAAACACAATAAGATTGAATTTATGTAAAACCAAATTCATAATTAATATTATAATTTTCCCTTTAAACATTAATTCTGTACAGTGTAAGTTATGTTTAGAAAAAAGGGGGGGGGGGTGAGGGGTTTGAGCCCTATCCCCCCCCAACTCCCTCCCTTGGATCAGCCACTGACCATTATTGTGTGGTGCAGACAATATTTGCACATAGTCTTAATAACATAATTACTTACAGCTCAAATACCATATGCGTTCAACATTCTAACACAAATATTAATTTAGATAATTGCACTTAATATCTAATTCATCACAATTTTAAAAGACATATACATTTTCTTTAGGAAATAATTTTATAAGCAAGTAGATATAAAAATAAAGGTAAAGGTAGTGCGTATAGATCCTACGTAGCTAACGTGAACACATTTCAGTGAGTGACGCCAGCCTTCACTCAAGTCGCTATGACCTCTACCAACAGAGTCAGGGATACAACACAATGCACATCCCAACCAACATATATACACGTCCAAACATAAATAAAGGACAGTCATTAAGAGAGACAGGGGTATTCTTAGGATGACTTTTGGCAAGAGCAGCTCAAACTACATGTTCTGCTGCAGAGTAAACTCAACTAGCATCTTGGTTGTCATAACTCTTTATGGTCGGACTACTAATCTGGTGTACTGTAGATTCTGTATTTGTTGCTACGAGTGATACATGGACACAAAGCTACAGGCAGACTGCTAGTTCATGTATACTTGTTGTATTGTTTCAGCTTTTTCAAACATCTTCTAAACAGTTTTATTTTGTTGCTATGTACTTTGCAAGAATAGCAATCTGGAAATAGACAATATAACAGTATGCCGTAGATGACAAAGTGTACTGGAGTTACCCATATATATGCGCAGCAGATTGTCTTCAGGGGGAACAAGCAAGTCCAGTGACTGATATTCAGATCACCTCTATAAGTCAGCTGGCCTCCGTAGTATAGTTGGTGAGACACCTGTCTGTGGTGCTAGAGGTCCTGGCTTTGAATTCCGGCTCGGGCATGTATGTTGTGTTGTTCTTTCACCTCACTTCACCATCATAGGCTCTTTAGATCTCGTTGTTAAAGGGCCGTAAAACCCTCTCACATCACCTTTTAAAATCTGGGGTGTCCGGCCTAAGAAAAATGTTTGATTTCATGGTGCGAAAAGGGGGGGGGGGGGTATGTAAGCATATTTCATATATATAAACTTTGACTCTGCCACTGGTAGGAATATTAATATTTTTATTAGAATTGTTTAATTTTTATAATTTTGGTTGCTTTATTTTTATGTCTTAAGCAGTAAATGTTGGGAAACTATTTTGTGCTGCCAATATTTAAAGTAAACATTAATAATACTGTTATTATGCTATTAACTAAAAAACTACAACTTTTTTCTTCTGAGTTGGTAGGGGGGTTGGTATAATGCCCCCTAAATAAGTTTTGGTTGGGGCCATATCCACCCATCCTCCTACCATGCATTTCCATGGGGTTACCAAAGAAAATTACCTAAAATATGGATATTACAAACATTTTTGGACTATATTATATGAGTTCTTTACAACAATTTTTTTTCATATATATTTTTTTTTTTGTTTTTAAATTGAACTAAGCGTGTGTGGTAGATAAATAAACACTGAAAATATCAATTGATTTCTACGCTTTTTTCGAAGCCAATATGGATAAAATACTCGATGACAATCCTAGATAATGGTATTTGCCAACTTTATGAGTACATATTTATCCTGAATTACTAATTTGTTATGCGTGATCTCTTGCGCCGCAGTTAAATGCATGAGGTTCCGGCGTCAGAGATTGTGCCTCAGACGTTCCTAACACTGGAAAAACGTTGGCTAAAACTATTGTCTACGATTGCTATTGTTTATTTTTCGCAAATTGGCTTCAAGAAACCTACAGTTATAGATTAATGCTTTTGGCGTTGAATTATGTAAGACGCACTCTTAAATAGTTTATATGAAAATTGATTTATCAGTACAATGCTGAAACAAAACTTCTGTACTTCATGGCCAGAAATCCGGAAAGGAAGTTATGTTGCAAATAGAGTCACAGTATATCGCAATTGCATATTTTATTGCATAATTTTTCACTTCCCAAAATATAGCAGTAGGAATTCGCTTAAAAAATATAGTTGGCCATTTACCTAACAATTTCAAAACAAACTAGTCATCAGCTAGCAGCAGACTCGCAGCAATTATTTGTTCCCTGCAACTGCTGTGGAAGGGCTGCAGGCCAGCGATGGCAGCTGAACTTCTGCGGTGTAAGTCGCTAGCGATGGGTAGTTGTAAAGTTTCCACTGGAAAGTTTACAGTTGAAATTTTCTAAAATTGGAAGTTTCCACACCAGAGTTTCTTGAAACTTTGCAGTAAAGTGGAAGTTTTGGAATTTATGCAGGTCAACATTACCTATAACCTTTTAACTTAAATGTTATTTTAGTTATTAACAATTTAATGTAGTGATGAGATGATCAGTACCTCGGTTGTGTCAGTTTTGTAAGGAACCAAACCGAATCAGCATCAATGGTCTTTATAACGTCAATGTTTGGTTCTCAATGTCTAACTAGACAATGAACGTCACATTAGTGTTATATTGAACTGTTGAATTTATTGACACTAAATATAACATCTACACATATTTTTTAAACAGTAGAGTATTTTTAGCATATTTACTAATCATTTTTCAAAGGTTCCTAAGAGTTACAAATTTTTCCGAAAGTTTCTGGGAAACTTTACACGGAAACTTTCAATTCCACAAATTTCCAAAAATTACCCATCACGAAAGTCGCTGAAGGTACCCTATGGATTCAGTCTACATTACTTTCTAATTTAGTCAATTTCAATTGTATTAATTGGTAATCGTGTCTGAATACCAGCTTGTTTGAACTATGGCTGTGGCTGATTCCTTTCCAGTTTCTCTGAGCCATTGCTGTTATCTCTAATGACTTTGTAGTCAACTATATGTTAATTCCTTCTACGTACCCACCAAACTAACCCTAGTCACAAACTTGTGGTCTGTTGTAGGAACCATGACAGCACTGGTGCTCCTGGCTCTAATGGCAGCAGCCAATCAAGTCTGCGCCCAGCAGGTGGGCCAATGTCCGCAGCACAACACGCCGAACAAGATAGTGTACCTGGCAGACGAGCACGACTGCACGCTGTTCTGGAGGTGTGAAAATGGGCTGGCGATCTCGGGGCATTGTCCCGCAGGCAAATACTTCAGCCCCTACACCTATACATGCGAAGACCCCTATACAGCCGGGTGCACCGCCAAGTTTGACCCCTGTACCGCCGGGAAGCCCCAGGAAACGTGCAGCTACCATTGCTCCTGTTCTGTCAAGGGGAACATCGAGGCATGTCCTACCAAGCTTATATTCCCCACGAAGGTGGGCGTCTACCTCTGGGTCAACACCTCCACCTGTGTCGTAGGTGAGTGTGCGTTCAGCTACTGACATACTGGGATACTTGTGACAATCACTGACAACTATACTTGCAGTTTTCTCTGGAGACCTTATCCAGCAATAGAGGTACTGATAGGAGAAACATTCAGGAGCGTATACAACCTGAGCCAATGCCAGTGGGAGGAGTGCACCTCAGTTTCGAGAATTACAACCTGTTAGTAATAGGCTGGCAGAGTGTCCTTAGATAAAGTCAGTTGGCCAGAGTTAACTGTGCACTATTATATAGGTTCTCTGTCGCGGTGGTTGTGTGTGGTTACCATTTCACCTCACCTGTCAACAGCCACATGTGAGATATTGCTACATTCAGCCACCTTGATAAGGTCGAGGCCTAGCAAACCATTCTTTATGGGTCCTCTTACACTCAAACCAGACCATTGTATCACTACATGTATGTTTCCCGGTGATCTCAATGTGATAATTCAGTGTTACTTGTACTCCTCTACCTGAGACGTGTAACTTGACAGGAGGCAACTAACCTATGAGGACTTGCTCTCGTTGTGACAGCTGTTATCATGTCAGACATTTAGATTACAGTCCGTCTGCCACGCAGACTGCCGGTTCTGAAATAACAGGTTTGTTCTCGTGGTCTGCCAGTTTTGTGCCAGTTCTGCTAGTTTTCTGCCAGTAGGTGTTCGTTTTACAGCAAGTGTTTTTTTGGTATGCTGTTCGGGTGGGACTAGCAGATGCCAGTTGTTCCAGAAATGACTGCCATTTCTGCCCATGCTCGGCGAGT
Organism: Medauroidea extradentata; assembly: GCA_003012365.1. NCBI lineage: Eukaryota > Metazoa > Arthropoda > Insecta > Phasmatodea > Phasmatidae > Medauroidea > Medauroidea extradentata. Next base: position 6,352 of record PNEQ01114585.1, on the reverse strand, counting down.
AAGGGCAGAACTGGCAGCAATAAAAAAACGTCACGTGTGACGTCATATGATGTGGTCATTGTTTAAATAAAGCCAAGATTACGTTATGTGATTTTGTATAACGTGTTACGATTTCATCTATGAGGTTTTTTGCACATTATATGCCTTTCCCAGGCATTTAGTGAAGAAATCTTGAAACACATCAATATGGGAATTTGACAGTGAAATCGTAGAATGTAAATTTCGTATTATATGAAGATTATTAACAATACTTGTTTTTTAACAGTCACTTTGTAAGTTATCCCACAATATGTTGCAGAATAGGCCTACTAAGTATGAACATGTCATCACTACAAGAGTGCAAAAAGGCATTAAAATAGGATACTAAATTTCGCAATATTAACCATTTTATGGTAGGCTTAGCTCAAGTTGTTGTTTAACACTTCGCCCAGTGGGTGATTCTGTGTAGTTTGGTAGCGATCAGACCACCAGAAGTAATTTTTTTGTCTTTTTTGCCAAAATTGTGTCATATTTTCTGTACACATTAATTAATAGACAATAATTAATAATAATAAATCAATTAATTAATTAGGAACGAAACTTGGAAATGTGCGGCATGTCAATGTATAGACATCAATTCTTGGCTATAGATGAGTAGTTCTACCCGGGTCGCTAGTAAATCATAAACTACAATTTACACTATGATTGGTTCATTTTATATGAATTATTTGTGAATGACCCATCACTAATTTGAACACTATGTTATTATTTTGTTGGGAATTGCTTGCTTGTACTGAACTACCCACACTTCATAGTTCTTGAGATTGTGACTTTGCGGTAAATGTAATACTGTACATTGATGTTTTATGTGAAACAGATGGTTAAGAGCAAGTGTCATTATATCACTGTCGCCACACAGAACGCTAGGTGTATTGTGGCATGTGACTTAGCCATGTTAGCTATTGATAGAAAGATATTTATCTTAAATCTATAATGATATCTTCTTTTGTGCTTACAGTGGCGAAGTATAAACAAGTGTAGTCAATTCAGACAGCAGTGGTTACAGATGTGTTCCATGCTTGATTATTGGAACTGTCGTAGTTTGGTACCAGTACACTCGTATGTGTTTGCAGGTCATGACGACATCTTTATGAGCCCCGAACAGCTGGGACGTGTGTCGACGCAAAACGCTGTTGCTAAATCGAGACTGTGCCCCAGGGGCCGGAAGCTGGGGCGAGCCTACGACTTCCCACACTTTGCTGACTGCACCAAGATGGTGCACTGCGAGGGTAAGGCCCAGAAAATCATAAACTGTGATCCAGGAAAGGTGTACGATCCCGACCTGGGCTTCTGCGACTATCCCACTGCCACCGTGAACTGCGGTAGCAAGCCAGTGCCCATGAGTGGTTGCCCCACGATGCAGCCACTGTCCAGCTGCCCCTACATCTGTAAGTGCAGCGTGTTGCTCGGCAAGTGTCCGGCACAGCTCCACTTCGACGCCACCATCAACCTTGTCGACTCTGACAGCCATCCAGATTGTAAAACAGGTAAGATGTGGCTCTAAGGGTACTTCATGACGCAAGAAGGTATGATGATGTGCAGGTTAGATTGCTTGCATGTTGATTGGAGATCCATTCCTGGTTGGAGCACTATCAACTTTCAAACGTGGAATAATTGAAGGACATCACCTGGTACTCTCGTACACACTACACATCACCCTTACTGTTTGTATACAGAATGTCCAGAAACACATTGTAATAAGCCCACTATGTGAATCCTGGACTAAATTGGAGACAAAACTGTTAGTGGTAAAATGTGCGCTGACGTGCACAATGTGGCAACAATGCATGTCCTTGCTTTCTACAGATATATTACTACCACCCTTCTAATCATAATATTGTCAACGCAGGTTCAACACCACAGCATTCCAAACATTATTTCTTGTTTACTCGACATAACATATACAAAATAATACCTGGACGTGTAGCGCAAGAAGGGACTTTCTTCATGCAGTGTTGCCACACTGTGAATGATAAACGTAGTATAACAGTTTCCCCCTAACTCGTCTGCAGTTTAGTCCAGGATATAGCATGCTGAGCTTGTTACACAGTTTTTTCTGGCCGCCCTGAGTACTGCATGGACGAGTGCACTTATCTGATTGTTCTGTTGGCATAGCTCTGTCAGTTACTGTGAATTACTAGTTTTGTGGCCAGTGTTTTTTGTGTTGTCACATTAATTTCATCTAAGTTATATCATGTGTTGTTGCATGAAAATAAATACTATTTACTAGCTACAGTAGATCCACAATCTAGTGACATCAGACCCAATGACAACAGCAATCTAATATCATTCTCAGGAACTGTCAAAATATTTTAATTTTTAAAAGAATAAAAATTTGTGCAGACTGAAGAAGGTGCAATTTATGGTTATTTTTAAATATTCATGAAACTGAAACAATAACATTAATTAATAAGCAACAAGTGTGAAATAGAGAAAAATTTGTAAAAAAAATGATAACAGTATTAGCTGGAATGTATTTGAAGTGCCTGTCTTTAGAGTTATGCAGCACACATCTGCCGAGTTAGGCTGCGCGTGCAACACCGATATATGTGAGATGTACACTGCACTCTCTGTTTCCTTCTTCCTCTTGCTCTGAAGCAGAAAAATAATAAAATTCCAAGGAAAATGCTACAAAAATGGCAACAAAAATTTATTAAAATTCATTTGCGCAACCACTAAGTTAATATGATTAATGAAAAATAACAATAAAACTTATTAAAAATACTCTGACTAGTCCACAGAGATAAAATAATTGAAAGTTAATCACAATAAAGTAAAGCCAAAAATATCACAATAAAATTAAACCTACAAGAATTTCTCTATAATCTTATTGAAATATGTCCGTGAGACCGAAGTGAAAAATAAAATGTTTAGAAAATAACATTAAAACCAGATTTAAAATACACATACCAAGAAAATATTTCCAAGAAAATAGTGATAAAATAAAGCAAAGAAAGTAAATATCGTGGTGAAAAGATATTACATTAACTTTGCGCGACCACAAAGATAAATAAAATAATGCGAAGAAAATAAGAATAAAAACCTATTTGAATTTGCAGGTGGCAGATTAAATATGGTCAAGAAAATCACAATAAAGTCATAAGAAAAAAATTGTGATAAAAATTGCTTAAAGTATGGGTGTGAGATTATTATAATAACATACTTCAAGGAAAACAATCACAAAAACTTTAAAAATACCCTTGTGAGTACATAGCAATAAAATAATGTCACAAATATTACAGTGAAATTATGCAAAGGAAATTGCATTAACAAGCAATAGAACATTATGTTAGCTAGTCCACAGCAATATAATAATCTGAACGTGAACACAATGAAATCTAAGTAAAAAACATGTTAGGGACTCGTGAGTCCACACCTACGAGTACACCGTGCTCAGTACTGCTAGCTAAAAATTTGTGGCACTCGAGCTTTACATTACTTTCAGCAAGATATATATAATTCTGCAAAAATTATTTTGATTCAAAATGTCTACATAATAAATAACTATATATTTTTGAAGATGCCATGTAAACAGAATGTACCTAAATCACTGCACCCTGTGGTTATTGTACTGTAACTTCAATTAAATGAAGAAATATTCCAAAACAACCAATGAAACTAACCAACCATACAAAGAGGTGTGGTATGCTCACAAGTCCAAAATACAAACCTATTTCAATTAACAACTATATATTGTTATAAACAAACCGCATGGGCCTACATAAATTTCAGTAACATACTAATCCAATGAATAACATACTTGTACAAACCATATCATGAATAGAAGCAGTGGTCTGATGAGGAAATGGGGTAGGTGAAAGGTCCAGAAAAAACACCTTGCAGCAAGTTACTCTCGCGACGGGAATAAACTGCTGTATAGTTAATTAAACTCTTCAAGTGTAACACAAAACTGACAAATACTCATACTTAAACCTTTCTCAAAGTTAAGACAAAGTTAGGCCTACCACGTGCGAGAGCACTTACCAAAACTAGGATGGCACTGCCACCACCAGCCTACGAAATACAAATGACTGGCTCGCCTCTCTTGAGCCCGCAGGCCGCTGAGCGCTGGAGGAGGTGGGGTGGGAGGTGGAGAAAAGGGTGGGTACAATGTTGAAGTGAGGGGAGGGGGGGAATACAAACAACACAACAGGCCAGGAGTTAAAAAGGAAGGGTAAGAAAAGTAGCGGCACATGACGCACAAATTAAGAGCTCTCAGGAGATAGTTACAAGAATGCAAGTTAAGCTTGTTACGTATACTAATGCAGGTGACATGCGCAGTACATGTTCAGGATAAAGTGAGCACTTTTGGAATCCTACTTACTGTTTTACTTTCACTTAATTCATAGTTTCCTGCTTCATTTAATATCACAATAGGGGTGTGCGAAGCTTCGCATTGTCGAAGTCAAATCAAAGATTTTTGTTCCTTCGACTTCGTCTTCGACCAATAAAAATCTTCGAGTTGAAAGTCGGTCGAAGATAACCACAATTCGCATCAAAACAGACAAAATTATTTGTGTGGAGCAGGTAATTTTCCGTTCATTTGTAATTGTATTATTCTGTATAACTTTCACTTAAAAACTCAAATTCATGGTACTGTGGTGAACTATTTATTTTGCTTAAGGCCCGTTCACAATCGACATGAAAAAAATAACATAACTTACACAGCATAACATGCGAAACTGTCCGTACACAATCACCACGAAATTGACCAATCAGAAAATAATCAACAAGAAAAGAACTAATTTGTTATTAGACGAAAATTTTCGCGCCAATAGCACTTATGACGTTTTACATTCTTATTGGCCGGCATGAAACACTTGGCGTAGGAAACTCAGAGATGACCACCTTTAACGCCATGCCAAGCAAGTTACGCCCCGTAAGTCATGCCAAGTATTAATTGTGAACGCCACCATTCCTGTCACAGATATTCACTTTCTTATGCTATGTTTTTTACTTGCGCCATGTCGATTGTGAACGGGCCTTTAGGCTACATTCGGCGGCACAATTTCTTTCACTTAAGCCGGAGCCACAATAACCCAACAAAACTACACCGGCGCAACAAAAACAATAATCTGTAGCCAGTAAATCAGTAAGTACAGTAAAGTACACTTCATCCAGACTTCCAAACACTGGAATATTCTAAATAACGGACATATTAAAAATATTTCCCTACACACCTTACGCATCAAACATTTTTTTTAGCTCAATACCGCTGTAATTTCTGCTTTCCCGCAAATATATATTACGTAAACAACACAGAACTAAGATTCATAGAAAACTGCATACAGGTAGTACTGCAAGCTTTAGAGTGAAATCAGCACTAAAGTGGTCCCGATCACGGTCATAGAATTATGGCAGTGGTCCCGATCACAAATGATAAAGTCTTAACGGAGTGTGGTGCCTCCATGTTGCTCATTCATCTATGGTGTTGCCTGTTAAATATCAGTATTTGACATGTGTAAGTTGGCAGCACTGCTTGTACTTGTTCAGTGTGTATGTTAGGGATGGTAGGCGTTCCGATTTCTCGGAACCGTTCCGGAACGTTCCAGTTCCGGGAAAAGAACCGTTCTTTATAACCGTTCATATCGGATCCAGTTCCGGATGCATACTGCTAGAAGCAGTTCGCTAAGTATCAGTTCATCTGCGGAACTGGTTTCTTGTCGGAACTGTAGTTCCTACGGAAACAGTTCCCCTTAACACAAGAACTGTTCACAGCTAATTGCTTCGCCACGGCTACGTGCTGGAAAGGTTGAGTTACTTGAGTTTATACAGCTGTGATAATGTAACTCCTTTTTGACACTGCATAAGCTAAAGTCTAATTAACTTATCACAACTTATGATGATAAATAATGTTTGCAATTGCTATCATGTACACTACTCCTTTTATTTAAAACATATCAATTTCAATCATTTTGTATTGGCATAACTATTTTTAATATTTGTATTTTATTTTTCATCCTTTGGACTGCGCAATGTTACAGTATAGGACACGTCAGATATGTACAATTTTACAATATTTGCATTGACAATTTGCAAAGTTATAGACATTACAAATTTTAGATACACAATTTAAACCTACGAATGAAAAAAAAAAAACCCTTACAAAACTACGTACAGTAGAACCTCGATTATCCGCGACTCGGTTATCCGATTTGCGGATTATCCGCGATTTTTTATCATAAAAATTTATTTTTACAATTTAACAACTTTTTTTAATGTGACTGTTAAAGTATGGTAACTTTAGGAAAGTTTCCGTTCATAATTCAGCTAAACATTCGCATTTGTGTTTATTAATATAGAGAATAAAGTA
>PNEQ01114584.1:0-12913 GCA_003012365.1 Medauroidea extradentata | reverse complement strand
AAAAAAAAAAAAAAAAAAAAAAAAAAAAAAAAAAAAAAAAAAAAAAAAAAAAAAAAAAAACACCCCTGCACAGTATTGAGAAATCGAATTTCGAAAAATCTGAAAAACGTTTTGCGATAATTTCTGTAATCATTATCCTGAAGCAAAAATTAATTGTAGGCCTATATCTCGACGGGTTCGATTGATATCGAGGATTTATCTAAAATACGTTCAAGGTCTTTTCACCATTTAAGAGAGTAAATTTCGAAAAACCCTTGAATCACGTTTTATAATACTTTATTAGTATCTCGTGGACGTAAAAAACACAACATTAGCCCGCTGGGTTCAAGATATATCGACGATTAATTGAAAACGCTTTTCACCACTTTTCACCCCTTTTCACGTCCTTAGGTGGCGAATTTCGGAAATTCCTTAAAATTACTTTTTTAGGTATTTGAGTAAGCATCAATCCTAAACAAAAATCACGTCTCTATATAAAAAACTATGGGATCTATATATATAGAATGTGAAACGAAAACTCACATTACCCCATTTTTAACCAGTTTAGGGCCGAGTTCGGAAAATATATTTTAAATGGTACTTGGGATACTTACAAAAGCACCAATTTAAAGCAAAAAGTACTTCGATATCTCCATTGATTCGATAGATATGGAAGGATAATCGAAAACACATTTCACGTATTTTCCCCCCTTTAAATAAAGAATTTCGAAAAGATTTTGAGTCACGTCATAGACATTTGTAAAAGTAACCAATTAAAGTTAAAATCACGACGATAGCCAATTGTGTTTCAAAGATAAAGACGATTCATTAAAAACACATTTTGCCCCTTTTTACACTGCCTGGGGGTCGAATTCCAAAAAAACCTAAAACTACTTTTTGGGTATTTACGTAAGCAATATTTTGAAGTGAATATCAACTCTCTATCCCGAAGGTTTCGATAGATATCGATAGTTGATTGGAAACACATTTAAGGTCTTTTCACCCCCTTAAATGTTGAACTTCAAAAAATCCTTAAATTGGCTAATATGCATTTTTACGAGTGTCCTATTAAAGTAAAAATCACGATGATTGGCCGTCGGGTTCGACCTCTTTCGACGTTTCTTCGGAAACACATTTAACCCCTTTTCACCCCCTTAGAGGTCGAATTTCGAAAAATCCCTTCTTATTGCTCGCCTACGACCTGAAGGGAACCCCCACAAAAATTTTAACGATTCTAGGTCCAGTGGTTTGGACTGCAGTTTGATATGTCAGTCAGTCAGTCAGTCAATCAGTCAGCTTTCATTTTTATATATAGAGATTACACTGGGCTGAAAATGTTATCAACAATATCTACTCATTAAATACACGGGTATTGAATAAAATGTATAACCAATAGTAATCTTAGTTATAAATACCTACGAGTTAACGTCTTTTAATACTGGTTTCTGTACAACTACTCTAATTTATACGACCCGCACTATTGCCGTTACGTATCTCGTAAATATGTACACAAGAAAATCAAATTTATAACTCAAAAACGCCACAAAAAAAAAAAAAAAAAACACGCCATAATGTCACACGCAATTTAAGAATTCAAACCTGTTCAGTTATACTGCCATGAACAACGACGCACTCAACAAAAACAACGTATTTACTTAGTGTATGAAACCAAAAAAAAATTGCTGTTTCTAAATCAAGATACTCACGTTGGCGATCGTAACACATAACAACTTACATATTACCAATGAGGAAACAGTCACTTCTAATACTTTTGAGTGTGTTTTTATCAGAACCCATATTTATTGCACATTGACGAACACAACAAAGCACTCCTCTTGTACCGTCCGGTACCGTCATTGAACGCTTCCAAGCTAAGTGGCGAAATAATTAAACGTCAGTGCGCGTAGCGCTAGACGCCTTTCGCTAACGACTGTTGAATTTGAACGGCCCGGATTAAATCACTTTCTACTGGCGCCGTTTGAGTAAACTTATACAGGCAGTAAGTATGTCAATATTATCATAAATAAATATTTTATAGTATATTAAATATGAAGAGGTCGATTCCATTTGATGTTCTTTCAGTAATGTTGTATTTAAATATAAAATGCACGGAACTACGTGCGATAATTCGCTGCCAACTGTATGAGCAGTAATGTAACTGTTGTCAGTGTTGAATTATATGCAGCAATGGCTAGTGATTTTTTCAAAGGTTAAATCTTTAGTGCTCACCTTATTCCGAATGACCTATACCAACCATACAAACACTACGGGAACAATAGTTAATGTTTATTTACTAGCAGTAACAGTTACCAAACAGGTCGTGATATTTTTCAAAAATTAAGTTTTTAGTGCTTACTTAACCCGAACGGCCCATACTCTTTAAGTCGTTCGCCTACTCCTGGTGAGGTTAAGTCAGAGATAAGAGAAAAATACAGATAGGGCATAAAGACGATGTTAACCTGTTTTTACTGTTTTTGCCATAGTTATTTTTTAAGCTCAAACGAGAGCAGAAGTCAAAATCTGCTTGGTAGTTTCGTTTAAAATTGTTTTCGGCGTGATGGCTAGTTTCTTAAGACAAGAAAATATATGGTTTCGACTAAAAAGTCAACTAACCAGAATTTCATTAATTATATGGTAATGAGCTAAAACCATACTAATTCTGCATTGAATAAATCAGTCAACATGGACAAGACCATGAGAATTAACTGCACTCTGGTGTCGCTTTTCGGAGTCTGCAGGATGAGACAGCTCAATTGTGGCATCACATTTCTGGGTGTCCCTTGATGATGTCAAGAGACGATGGAACAAGAGGACACGAAGGACCAAGAGACATGCAAATGTAGCACGGCCTTAGGAGAGACGGAACGTAAATGACAACAACCTATTTTTCGCATGGTGTGCCTGAACACATAGGCAATACGCCGAATATTCATGTACCGTAAGTTGCGGATAATGTAGGCTGTGTCAGGACGGAGTGTATTAATTTTTGTCTGGCGATAGCTCCAAAAAACTGTGGCGAAAGAGTGTTTGCGATTTGTCCCTAAAGTGACTATAATGGATGTTATGCTACCCTGAAATTATACTATCAAATAACGTGTTCATTAAAATACCAAAATCTAAGTAATATAATTTGATAGCATTTGTTCGTAATTGTTAAAATGGGGCACGACCCCTTATTTCTGCCCGTAACTTCGGAACACTTCAGTGTAATTCATGTTGTACTACAGAACAAAGAGCAGGCGGGGAAGATTAATAATAAAAGTTTCTATTGTCGGAAATGACTACAGTTGGTTATTTACAAAAAATTACATGTCAAATTATTTAATTTAATGTAACGGCAATAACACATGCAGGAATAGCGACTGTCTTGGAAGGCAGTGTAGCCAACACATAGGCGTCGCAATGTTGCGGTTTGGACGGCTTTTATCACTGAAGATTTTTTCACGCGGACTGTGTTAAGGCAAGTTGAATAGTACGTTATGGCGGTTGCATTCTGTGGTGAGGAAAACTGCAGAGTCAAAATTAAACCCACAAATTAGAGGCATTGTTCACCGAGTTTCACAAAACCGTAAATAAATGTAATTTCAATGGAGTACGAGTGATAGTGTAGCGTTCCAAACGATTTTTTTTATTACCGGGAACTATTAAACGTGTTCTCGGTACGTTCGAATATTAAGGGCACTAATCAGCGTGTCGAACTACATATATATATATATATATATATATATATATATATATATATATATATATATATATATATATATATATATAGCACGTAATTTAAAACAAAACAAACTTGCAACATTTTTGAGCTTCGTCTGTATACGAATAACTTTTAAGGACGTTTTGTGTCGGACTAATCAATTCTGTTTTAGTTGAGTATACATGCCATAAGAGTTTAGAGCCACAAGATATCAAACTAAGTATAATAAAAATTAGCTACATGTCGTTACAAACGTTAGCTATGAGATCTACGTCCCAATAATTTTTCTAATAGAGTTTATAAGCGTTGAAAATCACCTCTTCTACACGTCCACAAGAGCAACAGCGCTGATTTATTTTATTAATTTTTTTATTCGGAATGACAAGGGCGGGAAAATGGGAGATTTTTAATGTTTGGTACAATGGCAAAGCGTCCATATTGCCACTGCAACAAACCTTTCCCTCTTCCCTTATAAGTAGGTAACCACGAGTAAGTTGTAGATTGTATTTGAGACAGTCGTAGCGAAACGATTTTTTGTGACCAGCTAAGACGAACTCAAATTTACGACCAGCCGGGTCTGTAAATCGTACACAGCGCCTCTCGCAAGTGCTACAACGGTAGGCAGAAAACCTTCCCTCGGAATGCGGGACTGAAACATCAATCCTTGCGCCCTTGGTCGCACGGCTATGTATATTTTTAAAACTAATCATATTGTATGTGCAGTATGTGTGTCCAAAAAAGTAACATTTAGCAAGGCAGTTATAATAAAATATTTAGTTCTATAGCAATTATAAAAAAAATTGCAAGCCCGGTTTAATGCCGAGAGATAGTAATAAGGATTACGGTACGTAGATAAGTTTTAAAAACACTGTGAATTGTACACAGCTTCTGCTATCAATGCAGTCGTTTTAACTTCACCACCGCAGCCCCTATTTTCAAAGAAAAAGATTACTAAGAAAACACTGTGCACCTATTAAGACGGCGTAGTACATAACTCAACGCTAAAAGCATTAATCTGTAACTGTAGGTTTCTTGAAGACAATTTGCGAAAATTAAACGATAGCAATCCTAGACAATAGTTTTAGCCAACGTTTTAAACAAAATTGTTTTCAGTGTTAGGAACTTCTGCGGCACAATCTCTGACGCCGGAACCCCGTGCATTTAACTGCGGCACAAGAGATCACGCGTAATGAATGAGTAATTCTGGATAAATATTTACTCATAACTTATGAACCCCAATATAATAACAACTTACAAAATAAACCATTTTGTAACAAAATACCGTTGTCTAGGATTGTCATTGAGTATTTCATCCATATTGGTTTGGAAAAAAGCGCAGGGGTCAATTGACGTTTTCAGCGTTTATTTATCTACCACGCACTCTTAAGCGCTCCGCGTATAACTGAATCAGTTATTTGAGAAACAACATAAGTCAATTTTCTACTAAAATGAGTTGTGGGTGGTATAATTTTGTTCAGAGGTATTTATATGTATTAAATCACAATAAGCGTCGTTTGCGAGCGTAGCAAGGTACTGAACTATAAGTCCATTTGAGAAACATCATATTTCATTGACTACCTCTGTACAAACTTATAACACCCACAACTCACTTTGGTAGAAAATTTACTTGCATTGTTTATCAAATAATTGATTCAAATTCAGTATTATATTTGCCACGCGTGCTAGTGTAGTCCGTATTGCTCCTTTTTTAATCCGACGAAAAAAGAAGGGTGTTATATAAGTTTGACGTGCCTGTGTGTGTATCTGTGTGTATGCCTGTCTGTGTCATCGTAGCTCCTAGACGAATGAACCGAATTTGATACGGTTTTTTTTTTGTTTGAAAACTGATGTGATAGAGATGGTTCTTAGCTATGATTTTCAGCCGTTTAAAGAAAATGAGCTCTTTTTAACAATTTATTCCAGGAAGTGTTGCTTAGCAACGATGCACTGAATGCAGCTACATAACCATTGTTGTCATTTTCATTGTAAACTATAAATACTAGACATTTAATAGTTACGGTAATGCGTATCGTAAACTTTGCAGTTCAGCTACAGCAGATTTGTCATGAGGGTCATTACATTACTTTTTTTGGTTCAGTTCACAAATTGCAACACCCTGTAAACTTTTTACACGACTTAAGGCCACTTAAACGTTGCTCTAGAGTTTCATTAGATCGTGCAATACTGGTATTCCTAGCATTTATTGTTTGACGTAAACTATGTTCTACATATCTTTCATTAGATCCCTGTAAGGTCATAGTCAACGCATATCTCTCCAAACGACGCTGTCTGTCTTGTGTATTTTGACTGCGCAGTTCAGCCTTTCGAGTAACTTCAGATAGCAAAAACTTTCACCGAAGCTTACAAAAATATAATTAGAAACTATTCAAATAAACTTAATAGCTAAACTCTGAAACGTAAACTAACTCTACGAAATAATCACCTAAACATAAAAGAATTGCTATTGTCATCTAACCTAAAAAAATTTTTTCGTTTGTAATCAATGCGTACCAGTAACTTATTTACAAACAAAATATTAAAAAAAAAAAAAAAAAAAAAAAAAAAAAAAAAAAAAAAAAAAAAAAAAAAAAAAAAAAAAAAAAAAAAAAAAAAAAAAAAAAAAAAAAAAAAAAAAAAAAAAAAAAAAAAAAAAAAAAAAAAAAAAAAAAAAAAAAAAAAAAAAAAAAAAAAAAAAAAAAAAAAAAAAGTAGTACAAATAATAAATGCATTCAAATTGGAACACAAAACTTGCGTTGATGCACTACTAAAATCTTTAATAATATTAAGTGTATGCATGCGAGTATTTATAAAGAATGAAGTAAAAGTAAAATTAAAAATTTAAAGTAACCTCCGACATAAAAAACTCTAGAAAGTGAAAAAATAAAATTTCTCTTGGCCTCTTAACTTCATCAAAAGTACATGTTAATATTTTGATTATGAGCGTCATCACTTCAAGGGACAGCTAATTAAATTAAATAAAAAATACAAATTAAAATAATACTGACAACGATAAAAGTGTGAATTATACGACGACTTACTCTATGTAAGCAACGTTGGCATGTAACAATACAACAATATGCAATCGTTTAAGTTTACAATCTTGATTAATTTACTCTGAAAAATTCGCGAAATAGACACAACCGTCAACGACATCAGCCCTGACGTGTCTGCCCGTTCGTGTCGCTGTATTCTGTGACGACCCCGCCCCCCTTGCTAGATACCGCGCATCGCGCGAGGCTATCAAGCGAACGCCTCATATAATTGGTACAATATCGAAACACTGCATGAACTTAGTAGACCTTGTAAGACTGATGTACAAAACTAAGTTCATAATACAATTTGAAACTAGTAGATAGTTTCTATTTTTCTACCTATGTATAACTAATTATACTTCTTCACATAACGGTCCTCCATAGGGTAACAAAGAAAAGGTTCACGCTGGGACTTGTGTTATAAGCGAGGGGCTTCGGAGTTGGCGAGGGTGATGTAAGATACGGATGAAATATAATTAAATAACTTATACAAAGTTGGTGACATGAAACAGTACTGTAGCGAAACATAATATAAGTTCGGTTGTTACTTACTTTTACTGTATGAATACTTAATCTAGTTAAAGAAATTATAGTTATATTGTTTTCTTCGAATACGAGACCGGATTACCCGTAGCATCCAATCACCGTAGATGAGAAAAAAAATCACTGTTTTGTACTGTGCTTCCTGAAAGATACGACCATTTTAAAAACAAAACAAAAAAAAAAAAAATCACAGGTGATTTTATGTGTAAGGAAACGATGGTACTTTTCGGACCTGGTCGCAGTCTGTTAAATATATCAAAGTAACGAAGGCAAAACGTCACTTAGCGCGATGGTGCCATGTGAAAAAAAAAAAAAAAAAAAAAAAAAAAAAAAAAAAAAAAAAAAAAAAAAAAAAAAAAAAAAAAAAAAAAAAAAAAAAAAAAAAAAAAAAAAAAAAAACTTTTTGTCTAGATTTTGTTTCATCGTACGGCGGGATTTACGTTAATTCGAGTTCGTTTACTGAGTTTGTACCATTTTCAAATAAATGCAGAATTTTATGCAAGCTCCTAGTTTTATAATTGATGGTTGCAGTTAAGAGTAAAAAAAAAGGTAGCAAAAATTATTTGAAGTAGAATTTTTATAACTGACGTGATGAAACATTTTGTACAAAACGGAACATGTTACCAACTGAAAACTCAGATGTTTACTTATGTTTGGTATAAAGCGATAAGCTGAGATAAGAAAAGATTGATAGTCAACATAATTCACATCTATATCATTATCACAATGGTTTCCTTCTGAGTCAATGTCTGCGACTCTGATGAATTATAACCCCTATCAGACGAATACCGATGTAGTGAAATGTCGTTCTTTTGTAAACAAAATGTTTCGCAAAAGGCAGGAGTTTAATGGAACGAGTAAAAATTATTCGAACTTTGCTAGAATAAAAATAATACGCTTGTCAATACCTTGACTAGTAGTTTAACAATGGTTCCGTTACTATTTTTGTAACGCAACTTCGGAGCCGCGGCTGGCGAAGTAATTAAAGCACTCTCCTCCCACCAAAGCGATCCGGGTTTGATTCCCGGCGGGGTCGGTCCCAGGACTTTAGGAAGTGGGAATCGAGCCGGACGATGCCGTTGGTCGGCAGGTCTTCACGAGAGTCTCCAGTTTCCCCACCCTTACATTCCGGTGCTGCTCCATACTCACTTAATGTCACCCCCCACCCCCATGCTAGAGATCTTGATGTTAAACGCTGATCTCAATTTCTTCACTTCACATTGACGCAACTTAATTTATATACAGGGTGTATCATAACAGCGGTTACAAACTTTCAGGAGAGATAGAGTACACCCAGACAATGGGGATTCACATAACAATGCATGGTCGGAAACACTTTCCTGCGACAAAGAACATAAAAAAGAAAGGAAACCAACAAGAGGAGATAACATGTTTGTTAATCCTAATACATCAAAACTCCTGGGAAGTCTTTGGCAGGTGACAGCGACCGATGTCTCTTTGTTAATTTAACTCAGTTTTTTTTGCTGTATTAAGAATAACAGACATGTTTTTTCTTGTTAGTTTTCTTTCCTTCTTGTGTTTTGTGTCGTCACTACCGCGCCAGGAAAAGAGACCATGCATTGCTATATGATTTCCAATCGTCTGGGCGTACTCTATCACGCCTGAAAGTTTGTAACCGCTGTACTGATACATCCTGTATATTGAAGAAACGCTTCATTCTAGCCAAACAGGTAATTCTTTATTTGTACTCAAATTTTTTCGTTCCAAATACACCCTAGTTTTTTTTCAACTACCTCTGCTGTGTAATCCAAAATACAACAGTTGCTCAATGTGAATTCCCTCGTCCAAATCGCTATAAATATAAGAAGACTGTACATTTAGGAACACTTGTTCCAACCCATTCTCCACACTAAAGGCCATGAGGATTCTGAGGGAACTACATTGTACAATAGAACTAAAAGTCTCTAAAATAAATAATGCCTGGGATTGACTAAAGCAAAACCACTAGCTACAAGCCTAAGTATCACTAATTTTGTTACGAAAATAAGCCTCTGTCCAAAGCCCAAAAGTCAGCCTGGAGCGATTTCGGGAAGTCACGGAAAACTGAAATTACGATGGCGGAAAAATAATATATAAAAATATGAAAACTTCTGAAAATATAAAAGTACGAAACATAGAAATGACTTTTGAACAAATGTATAATTTGCACTTATTTAAAATGAAACTATCAACATATCCTAAAAACAGTTATTCGTGTGTCTATAAGAATCCGGTTTCGAACAATTAATTATAACGGCAAAACGTTACATTATTTATTTAAATATAAGGACGTCATTATACTTTTGCTGGGACCTATATTTGGTACGCGTCCAATGGCACAAGCACACAATTAATAAACTAGTAACAGAAGCGGCATGACACGATTTTTATCGCCATCGTTTCGTTTGTAGATTGCCAAGGTTGTCGGAGTTCGTCGATGTTCGGTTACATTGAAGTTTGGTATGCGACGTTACATTTAACCATTTAAATGTATTATTTTAACATATGACATAATTTATTGAAATACAAGCTGTTGTTTAAACTAACGCCTCAAATTCCACATGTCATTGTTTGCATGCCAGTTTTCCCACGAGAGCTGATACACTAACAATTACTAAACATTTCCGTCCTCATGTCGCTTCCGATGGTGGTACAATTTTATGTTGAGTTCGGAACCGTCAGTTTACCATATCTAAATATTAAAAAAATATACAAACTAATTAGTGTTTCGGGCTCTTCAGGTGGTTGTATAAACCAATGTCTTTAATTCATATGTCACAGTTTATATTCCTGTACGCCCCGAGAGCTGGTACTGTAATAACAATGAAAAAGTCTTTCCCTATGTTGCTTCTGGATGCGTTATTTAATCTGTGGTACAGGAAAGGCTAATTCTACTCCTGGTTAGGAACCTCAATGTTGTTAGTTTGGCAAGTGAAATATTCTGCCGTTAGATGTGCTCTGTGATTGGTCAGTTTGCACTCATTACCGATACCAGCGCTCAAGCGGCAGAAAATTTTCCTGTGAAAAAATTTTAACATTGATCTTTCTAACGTGTAGTATAATTAACCTTGGCATGGGGAAAATTTCTGCAGCTTTCCTGAATTTTAAGTTACATTAAGATGATAATTTTAAACGCGAAATTGGTTTCTTTTAAATTTAAAATTAAGTTAAATGACTTCTGTTATTTCCAAGCCTATTAAAATTTCAATTTACTACGGTTTCACTTTTTTCCAGCCCCTTTGCGATAGAAGCGAAACTAGCGGCAGAAAATTTCTCAGTGCCAAACTCACACATAAAAAAAAACACATTTTCTTTCTAAGCTGTAGTAGAACTAACCTTAGAACAAGTTAGTACTTACTGCCGGCGGTAGTGAGCTGGTTCGGTCCCAGGACGGTCAGGTCGACATCAGACAGGACGAAGTAGCCATTGAGGGAGGATACCGTCCTACTACTGCCGCAGACAACCCTGTATCCGCTGGCGGCCTCGAACAACTTCGTCTGGCCAGAACGCACCGATACACGCCTTTCTGCAACACATTTACACACAGACATTAGCCGTGATATCTTTAAAAAATTTTTTCAATGGGAGTAAATGATTTATTGAAATATTTTGGACACACCCCGTCGCAGTACTCTATCATCTAAGGAAACCAAAGCCGTGTCCGAAACTACTATTTAGGCTGACATATACGTATCCATTAAAAACAGTTATATTAGCCCGTAGTGTTATTATGTTTGTAACAAATAATTTTTTAATTTAAAAATATAGTTTGCATTTTGTAAATAAATTAACACTAAAACAAAATAAATAAGCTACTATCGTTCAATTCGTAATTTAGGATGTGGAGGAACAGTTAAACAGTTATGTACAGTAACGGATAGACATTATTTATTCAACAGTGAAAAAAAATAAAGAAAACAACATCGAAATACCAACAAGCATTTAGTTTCCAGCTTTGCCGCATGCAGCGCTGTTTTAAAACTTTGAATATAAAAAAATATATAATGATTTATATCACAATAGTTTCGTTTAAAAAAAAAATTCTCAAATCGTTTTTCAACTGTCGTTACTTTAACTTTAAGTTTGTATTGTGAATTAACAAAATACGTAAAGTAACGGAAATGTAATGTCAAACGTTAAAATAATCAATTGCGTATAGGCCTTTAAGAGGGCGTGGTACATAATTCAAGGCTAAAAGCATTAATATATAACTATAGGTTTCTTGAAGCCAATTTACGAAAACTAAACAATAGCAATCCTAGACAATAGTTTTAGCCAACGTTTTAAACAAAATTGTTTCCAGTGTTACGAATTTCTGAGGCACAATCTCTGACGCCGGAACCTCGTGTATTTAACTGCGGCACAAGAGATCACTCGTAACGAATTAGTAATTCTGGATAAATATTTACTCATAAAGTTGGCGAATACCATTATTAGAGATGGTGGTTTATCGCGGGAAAACTTGACTGTTTGCTGAGTTTCAACGTACGTTCAGTCTACCATAAGATTACTGGCTTTCGCATGTAGGTGGAACTGTTGCCCTATTTGACTAATCCAATAAGAATATTGCCCTTGTAATATTTAATGCCTGTTATTGGTCTGCAGACAGCTAAATTGTGTCAGACGTGCATCGTCCAATCATACACGTTGCGATAAACTACAGTGTTTTCAAAGGTATATTGGCACAAAAAATTTTCTAACCATTATCTAGGATTGCCATTGAGTATTTTATCTATATTGGCATCGAAGAAAGCGTAGAAATCAACTGATGTTTTCAGCGTTTATTTATCTACTACGCACTCTTAACCATGAGTATGTAGCCCCTGATGTGTAGAGCGCACGATTTTTGGTGAAAAGAATTCTGCAACAATTTGTTGTTTCAGTGCATTATGTGCACATATGCAGCTCTGCTTCATGGTCAGTGATTGGCCGTTTTAAATTCTCAGCGTCTCGGGGTTTTACCCGCAAATTACAGACCTGTGGTGTCGCAGTAACCTTGTTCCTGTTGGCACAAGTCAAATGAGCCACGTCTGTGCAATTATACATTCTGCCAATAAACAAGAATCAGATCTGCAGATGTGCACGTAAGGCGTTGAAACAAGCTGTTGCAGAATTATTTTCACGAAAAATCGTGGGCTCTACTGATGTGGCCGGAGGACAAGACTGACCTGTGACGGAAGGGAAGGTAGCGGGCGGCAGGTATATGCTGGCCCTCAGGTCGGACATGTGGTAGCGGCCGGCAGTCGAGGTGATGGTCAAAGTGAGGTTGTCTTCCTCTGCGCCCACCGCGTCTCTGGCAACCCTGCGGCGACTGTGGCTGGACGCCTCGCTGGGCCAAGTCACTTCCAGAACGTGGTCTCCCTCGCCGCCGACTGCGCACGAACCTTTGACGGCGGCGTCTGGCGGCACACGCAGCGAGCTCTCCTCCTGCCAACATTAGCACGTTTGACTGACCGACAGAAGTGGTGTCATGCAGAAAGCATCTAAGGCTGTGTCTCAAACAGCCCAGATAGCACTCTCTCCTCCTGCCAACAGTAGCACGTTTGACTGACCGACAGAAGTGGTGTCATGCAGAAAGCATCTAAGGCTGTGTCTCAAATAGCCCAGAGAGCACTCTCTCCTCCTGCCAACAGTAGCACGTTTGACTGACCGACAG
>PNEQ01114583.1:0-12906 GCA_003012365.1 Medauroidea extradentata | reverse complement strand
TTACAAGATTTCCAAATGCAGCAAAATTAATCATTTTCTTAAAATTTAAAAAATTCATAACTCAGAAACTAACAGTCCAAAAAAATTGTAACTAGGGCATTTTCATTTAATTTCGTAATACTACCATTAAACAAAAAATAATTAAATTCTATGACATCTTTTTTTTTCACTTAGTTGATTTGACATGGAATGTCCCTCAAATCCTTTAATGTAAGACTCGATATAGCAAGATAAATAACAGTTTAAAAATTTAAAACTTTCTTCAATTAATGCAAAATATTGCGTATTTGCAGTTTCTTAAGTACTAAGTATTTACTAATTTGGCTGTGAAAGACAAATTGTAATATGACATGCAAAGTCACAAGAACCTCTTACCTAACATCTGTAATGGGTTATAATGAGTGTGGCAAAACAAAACCTTTGTAATGTATAACATGTAAAAGTGTACTGAATAATCACAAATGCTGTGTTATTATGTCAAAGATAGCAGATACCATCTCACTAGCCGGCTGAAAATTTTTTAATTGTTGCAGTTAGACGGGCGCAACCCGCTTTGTTTACTGTATCATAAATGTTGACCCATTTTACAAGCTATTCTTTAAAACAAAGGTTCTAATTGGCACGTATTGTTTAGTTCTTGCATTTTGAGTAATTATCAGTAGTACACTGTTATGCCATTAGGGATAAAATTCCATCATGCTACAACGTTAAATATTAAAATAACAAAGAATCATTTAAGACTGGTCTGGCTTGCCATACAGATTAAACTACAATCTTTGGAGGTTAACTAATAAGGTTTTCCTTATGTTGCGTTGCTTCATACTGATCAATTATGGACAAAAAAAACCACAAACTCACCTCGTGCACCAAATGCTATGTCTGCAGAAAAAAGATTGTTTAAATAAAATAGTTGTAAGTTTTTAAAGTTAATATCACATTATTAGTGCAAGATTACTCATTATTAAAATTTTTTTTCTTTTAACCGGCGTCGTCAGTACCGTTTGTCAGAAGTTGTAATGTAAAAATTCTTTAATTTATTTCAAGAATATGTAAACCATGGTAAGTGTATACTGCATTGATAGCGTTCCAAAAATATTTCGTTTACATGAGAGAAACTATGTTTACACCATGACTTGAAATAACCCTCGTAAGATAAATATAAACAAAGCTGCTTATACACTAATTACAATAATGCAATACGCTAAATTGAGACACATACAGGATGTTTATAAACTTCGGGACAAACTTCAGGGCGTAATCACAGACAAAATTAAGGGCTGATTGTTTAATGATACTTATATTTTATGAAAATATAAAAGGAAATACAGTAAAACCTCATTATAACGACCCATTTTATAACGACCACCTGTCCATAACGACCCGTTTTTGGGAAACCGTAATTTTTTTTATTTCAAATTTCAAGGAAATCGGCAAAAAATATGTTTTTGTGCCAATTTCAAGGAAATCGGCAAAAAATAGGTTTTTGTGCACCATGTTGCGTTTCTAGTGGCGGGAACTGTACTGCACGCGGCAAGCGGTGACTCATCCTTCCTCTCTCCAGCCGTAACAGTTCTGTTATCCTCCTTTGCCCGCTCGGCATTCTCCGCCTTTGTTCACGTGCCAGTGTTCTGTCGGTCGCTGTTGGATACGCAACACGCTCTCTGTTTGCTCTATTATAACAACTTTATTGCTCAACTTTTGGATTTCTCTTGGTTTTTTACGATTTATGACAACTTATTACGCTTATTTTCACTATTTCAATTTGTAATTTATTTGGTTTGAGTTTGTGAACGAATATTGACGATCCACGCCGTTATTTTGGCTTTCGATTTGGTTACGATTATAAGGTTTGATTTTTAATCGACACAGAAGCCGAAATCAGAGATTGCGCGGGAGTTCGGCATCCCTAACTCAACGTTGCTTACAATCTTAAAAATGATGGACGAGATCGTAAATACAGTGCTGAATGAAGGATGCAACGCAAACGTAAAAAAACTAAGGCGTAAGATGCACGCCAATTTGGAGGAAGATGTGCTGGAATGGTTCGGCCAACTTAGAGCACAAAACTTGCCTGTAAGCGGAGGACTTTTTTAAAAACTAGGAAACAGTTGTTCGGCCCTTTAATGTGTCAGACTTTCTTTTATTGTGTGTTTGTTTAGTGTCCCGTCAACGCAGTGATAATAGTAAACAAATGATCTGCCTAATTTATCACTGTTGGATATTATATCTGGTAAATTTCTTACAAGTGTACTTCTAGTTTTTTCCTGATTTTATTTCTCTTGTGTACTCTTTAATAAATTTAAACGTTTGCTTGTACAACAGCTACGACTATGCTGTTAACTACTTAATTAATTCATAGTACACTTTTAGTAGAGTGGAGGCCATGTCGTTACATTTTCTATGTCCTGAACAAAACATTTTACGCATTGACATGTAAGTTTAATATTTTAAGTGAGCGATAATGTTACGTCACAGTGCACGCCCGCGATTATCTTTCTGTCGGTCTCAAGGCATAGCAAGCTGACGCGCTGAAGAAGACAGCTGCTGTGGCTGTGGTATTGATCGGTGCATGCGCGCGCAGCCATCTCCGGCACTCCCCCCCCCGCATCATGGTCTATCCTCCCGGCCGACCAAGCGGCCGGCGGATAACAAGCAAGCGGCGACATGGCACGTTACCTCGCAGCGCATGACTTTCTAAGCGTTCACGGCGTAAAAGAAAAGCCCCGAGAGCAGAATACACTATCGCCTTTTCTTAAAAAGACGCCTGGTCATAAATGTTGTTTATAGCTTAGTTTAAATGTAAGATTTATTATTCCTTAAGATGACTGAACATGGTCTTGATGCGAAAACGGCCTATTTTGACATATAGAGGTTCCAAGTGGATGCAAAATCTTATAACGACCACCTCTCTATAACGACCCTAATCTCTGGAACCGCAAGGGCTCGTTATAAAGAGGTTTTACTGTATGCATCCTTAAGATTGAATTGTTTAAATTTTAATGGGGTAAAATATCGATAAAAAAATTAATTAACAATGTCGTTTTGAATACTGCCTATATTCTAACAATATATTTAACATTTGAATCAAGTATGTATTCCGAAAATGGCTACCCTTGACTAGAAATAATAGACAATATAATTTATTTTGAAAGGGTTGCCGATATTTTAGAATAATAAATCGAAGATAATTTCATTTTCAAGGGTGCATAGTTATATACCTTTATATTTTCATGCGACTGTTAGTCTCATTATGAAATCTAATTCAATTTTCATTAGACATCGCCTCCAGAAGTTTGCCCATGTTTTAGAAACATCCTTATATATATATATATATATATATATATATATATACACACACACTCGTGTATAGTGCACCCTCGTGCATAGTGCGCACCACGATTTTTGCAACAAGTTACAGGGAAAAAAATTTTTAGTGCCTCGCTAGTATGTGAGAAAAAAAACCACCGGAGGATGAGCCGAGCGAGCGGTGAAACAGCACGAGGGAAGGCTATGATGGAAGGGTCAAAGAAGGAGGGGGGGGGGGAAAGGAAACTTAGCTGCCAACATATCAAAGAGAGAGGAAAGATAACATTCACACTGGTTAAGAGTGTGAGGGCAGAGAGGGTGGTGGCGAGCCAGGAGGGGTGGGGTGGTTTGTCCCTCTTCCAAGGACGCTTGCTGTCTGCCAGCCCTCGCCTCGCGCGTGTGTGCCTTGCTCTACTGTGCCGGCTGCTTCCAGCATGTCCCCCCTCTTCCTCCAAGCCCTAAGATAACATGCCGTGACAGCAGCAAGCTTGCCTTTTTTAATCTCTCCTGGTATGTTTAAGGGGGTGGGGGAAGGAAAAAAAAAGAATGACACACTTTTTTTCTTCCTTCCTTTCCCATTAAAAGACAGCTGGTCACGTTTCCCGGGTGGTGGATGGGGAAGGGAGAAAAGATGAGAACAATGACGCCTTTTACTTTCTTTCTTCCCCCTGGACCGATAGCAGGAAGGGAAAGGGAGAGAAAAAGAATAGGAAGAGGAGTAATGATAGAGGAACCTGGCCGTGAGAACGTTCTCTCTCTGCCTCCCACAGTTGACACCCGTCGGTTTCACCCGTCAATTTACAGCTGAAACTTTGCCGTCTCACGCCCCCTTCCCGCCACCCCGGTCAACGGACAACTGACCTTTCTTCCGCGTATTTTTTTCTATTTTCCGTGTATAGTACGCACCCCTGAATTTTTATCAGTTGTTTTGGAATAAAAGTGCGTGCTATAGACGAGTAAATACGATATATATATAATTTGACATATGTAACAAATTAAGGAACCAACTTACAGGATGATATTTTGGACAGTTCAAAAACAGCCGCGCAGTTAAAAAAATATATAGTTGTCCGTATATCTAAATCAATTATACAGCATTTACAAACAACAGATTATTGTTTGATAAGAAATAGTAATTATCAACATCAATAATCACATAAGTATGCAATGAAACATAAAATGTAATGTGTGTATTACATAAAACTGATGACATGTAACTAGGGTTTTGCTCTCCATAGCAACTGAAAAAGTTCTTCAACTTCAACTCGCCGTAAAAAGTAAACGACGCGGAAAAATCGTTCATAGGTGCCATATAAATGAAATTTTACTCATATTCTTCATTTCATACGCTCCATCTAACTTTACAAACGAAAAAGTTTCCACGATGCTACTTTAGGCACTGCGCGTTTGCAAAAATTATTAGCAACAGTTTACTTGATAATTTTTTAAAAATTAACTTTTAACAAATATCGAAAAATAACACCTGCATCAGTGGCAGAAATGTTTGAAGGTTCGTCAGTAAAATTTTGAAACCATTTGGTTGAGTGGTTTAAGTAGCGATGGCGACATTAGTTAGAAAAATTTTTCTGCCACGCAAGACAAGATGTGGCCACTTTCGTTTTCTTCCAGTGTAAGAAGCAGGGAATTAATACAGATACCCGGCTTTAGCCCGCACTGTAGCTTTCCCTATACCGTGTCCTCTCCAGATAACTATATACATCCTCCTTGATCTCACGGCTGCCAGCTCACCCCCCACCCCTCCCCCACGTACCTTTCAAACATCAACGTCGGAAACAACTTGCAACGTGTTTCCCGGGAAATGTCAATCTATATCCTCGACCTCTTGGTGGAAAAGTAACCTGAAACCCTACCCTTCCCTTAATCAATATCAGCTCACTTTCACACTTATGTAATGCCGATAAAGATAATCTCTATTACCATGTGCACAACAGGATTTTTCGTACACCCAACTCTACCCACACCTAACACTGAAAAAGACAAATAATCACATGTATTGTATGTTATTTTTTTAGTTTTGGCAGTTTTCAGTAGTTTACTAAATTTTTCTGGTCAAGTGAGAAACTTCTAGTGTTTTAATCCCCTCCAGGCTGTAGGATTTCTGGCACAGACTGTGGTCAGACCATCGGCTTCATGGAATTTATCAGTGATGCAGGTGTACATTAACATTCATCTGCTTGAGAGTATTGCACCATGGCGGTGTGTCCAAGCGTGCGTGCGTGTGTATGTGTGTGCATGTGTGTATGTGCACGCATGCGTGTGCGTGCGTGCACGGTAACTGCAAGCTAAGTGAAAGGATGACAGAGAAAGAAGGGGGACGCGTTATCAGTACTACACATCAGCCAGGCATTTGAAAGTAAACACGACTGGGAAACGGGTAATAACGGCATAAGTGATTAAGTTCGGACTCGTTGACAGTGCTGTTTTTGCATTAATTTGATTCTTGCTGTGGCATTCCATAGTTAAAAGGGCACTAGTACCGAACGTAGCCCAGCACAAAGGCTTGTATTCAAACGTCACTTGATTTTTTTTATCTATTATTTTCGTGTTGCAAAGTATAGTTAGTACACCAGCCTCGCGGCCTCCGAAAAAATGTTGCACGTGACACTAATTTTAGTTAGTTTTAGGTTTATTTTTACAGGCAATGCTACAAACATCACGACTAGGCGATCGCGAGCGGGCATCCGTTCTTGGTGTTTTTTTTTCATCTGTCTATTGATATAAATTTAAACTTCAGTTATTATTTGCCATTTTTCGTGTGAAAGGATACAGATGTCAGACTATGTATTCGCGAGAAGACACTCTGTGTTCTCTTTTATCTCCAGGACACGAGTCGGTCATATTTACCATTCAGGGGTATCCTTTTAGTCGGATGACATTAGTCTTGTGTTATAAAATTGTATTTTAATGATAACTTGTCTTACTTTCCCGCAAAACGCTACGAAAATCAGGACCATTGGTTATACCGTAAACACCCACATACCATGCGCATAATTTTTCCAAAATTTGGATGTCAAAAAGTGGGGTGCGCGTCATACATGGAAAATTTCCATTTTGAGGGTCAGCACGAACGGTAAACTTGGCGACAGCACGAGTTGCTGGCACTCGTGGGAGACTTGGCAACTACGCGAATGACTTGGCCGTTGTTCCGGATGCTCAGGAATGCGACAGTTTACCAGTACTTCGTGTCGCCATTGTGTCGTGTACAGCAGGCATTGTTCTTTCTCCGCGTTTCATAGTGTTATCAGCCCAGTACAATGTCGAAAAGGCTTCGTTCATTTACTGCCAGTGGAAAGTGAAATTCTGAGGCCGAGAATATCTGTAATCGTGCTGCAGGCAGAAAATTCGACATATCAGAGTCTTGCACCAGGCAGTGGCGATAAGACAAAGTGAAGTAACAAGAATGCAATGTGAACAGGCGTGCTTTCAGGGGCATGAAAGCCAAGTTTCAACCCGTTGAAGAAAGATTGCATGCATACGTAACTGAATTACAGCAGTATGGATATGCTGTTACGACGGAGACGTGCCAGATGCATGATTTGAAGATTGCGCGGGAATTGGGTGTAAATCAAGAATTTAAAGCTAGTGCGAATTAGATTAACCTTTTTTTATAAAAGAAATGGTTTATCCATACGACGAAAAACCAGTGTGTCAGCGGCTTCCAGAGGCCCACAACGATAAGATTTTTGCTTATCAGCGGCACGTGATACGGTTACAGCAGCAGCATTCCTACCTCATGGGGCAGATGGGCAATGCTTACCAAACACCTGTCTATTTTGAAATACCCAGTGACACAACAGTCAATGCTACTGGCGCGAAATCAGTTACTGTGCGCACAGGTGGCAATGAGAAGCAGAGATGCAGTCATGTTGACGATATTAGCAGACGGAAGAAAACTGCCACCCTATGTCACCTTCAAGCGCAAAACCATCTCAAAAAACAAAAAGTTGCCATCAGGTATTTTCGTTAGGGGGCAGGAGAAAGGGTGAATGGACAACCAATTTGTCATCGACTGGCTGAAGTGTGTGTGGGAACGTCGCCCCGGAGCCCTTCTAAGAAAAGGACGCATGCTCGTCATGGACAGCCTCCGAGGGCACCTGACTGAAAACGTAAAAAAACGTCGTAAGGAAGGCACCACCGACCAGGTCATCGTCCCAGGCGGCATGACATCGATGCTCCAGCCCTTGGATGTTTGCATGAACAGACCTTTCAAAGTCCATTTGAAACGTCTGTACACAGAGTGGATGGCCACAGCGAAGAACACCTATACCCCCACAGGCAGGCTCAAAGAAACCACCTTTGGCGCAGATTTGCGAATGGGTCAAAACAGCATGGGAACTTATCCCAGAAGAGCTTGTTGTCAAGAGCTTCCGCAAATGCTGCATCAGCAACGCCTTAGATGGGAGTGAAGACAACACCTGGGATGACGAGGACAGCCCTGGAGATGGCGGCAGCAGTGACGAGTCTGGAGTTGATGATGACGACGACGATGCTTAGGGTACAGACTGTATCATCTTTTCTTCCTCCAACTTATTTTCTACGTGTATAAGATGCCATTTGTAAATAAATAGGCGAGTTGAATTTATTTGCCTTAATATCAACACTGTTGTTTTCTCGTGATGTATTGTGATGTTTGTTGGTCATTGTTTTTAATTGCGGCCAGCCAAACCCAACGTAGCAGTATCAATTCCACCGTTTTTTAAAGTGAGTAGTAGTATTTTAGCATCAGAAAAACAAATTAAATTTTTGAAAAATTAAAAAAATTTTTTTTCCCCAGATTTGAAATTTGAAAATTGGGGTGCGGGTCTTACGTGGGTGTTTACGGAACGTTGCGGAAAAAATGCAATGTTAAAATTTTTGGTAAAGGGGGTGGGGGGCAAAATTGGCCTCAATCGATTTTACGAAGGTAGCGATTTTACGAATGTCATAAATGGAACTGTCAGTATTCGTAAAATCGAGGGTCTAGTGTATTTCACTCTACTGAAAACTATTACTATTTCAATAAACTTAGTTGGTATTCTTGCAAATAACTGACAAAAACGGTCCTTGCGGGCACAAGAATCTATATTGCCGGTGACGTTTTTGCTTAATTTTGAGTTAAAGAAAGGTCATATATCCGCGTCCAGTGTATCTATTTATTCACAATACTTCTCTCTACTGAAAAATATTACTATTTCAATAAACTTTATTGCGGCAGTCATGACAATGACATCCCAAAATGGACGTGGCGGGTGCCAGAATTTACGTTATAGACAATGTTTATGATTTATATTGAAGTAAACAAAGGTCGTATATCCACTTCAATGGCATACTTTTAAAAATAATGAGTTTGCTTTTCAAAATAAATGTGTATAATTTTATAAAAACATGTAATTTTTGCGGCAAAGACAAATGAACGCCGATTCAATGATAAACTGTAAATGTCAACATTTTAGAGGTTGGGGGTCGCCGAAAATTTGTAAAAATTCTAAATATGACCCCTCCAAAATAACGACCCTATTATTTGGAACCACGAAGGGTCATTAAATAAGGAGTTAACTGTAAAACGAAATATTCTGAAATTGCAGATATTAAAAATAGTCTGAACTTTCTTAGGTACTACGTTAGCCTAGGAGAAAAGTTTTCGAAGCTTTTATTTCCCTACTTACAATCACAGTTGCTTCATGCTTAGTAACTTTAAACTTGAAAGTTTGTGTACATTACCTTGAAATACGACAAAATGTAAAAATTGAAGCAAACTTAGACACAAAAATTAAAAACAAGTAATTCATTACAACTAACTTGCATTAATTAAAAAGTTGTACGTGTCCATTGTTTGTAGACAGTCACATACAAGCAGAACTTATCAAACACAGCAAATATTAATTTTTGAATAGCGAGATTTAAGTTATAATTCAGTTTGAGGTTGTCACTGCAGATACAGTAGTTTACATAAATTTGTTTAAAATAAATTTTGTTATTTGTAAGGACTAACGCCTTCGAACATGCATAGTCACGGAACATTAACTTAACCTCATTTCTGGACGTGATTGTGTTACTTTTGCTTTTAATACTAACCAAACTTGCATTTTAATAAAGAATATATATTTCTCTAGAAACCATGGCCTATTTTTTAATGCATAAGTATTAACCACAAACATGGTTTGTTACGTAAAAATTAGACAACTTTTTGGAACTGATTTTTGGGACAAAATATAGTCAATATGGTATAGATGGTACTGACAATGAATGACCATTAATTACCAACATAAGCTTTAACACACAGCTGCTGTAAATGCATCCAAATAGCGCGAGTGATGTGTGGAAACTAGGTTGTGCCCGCAGTGTGGCAACGTTGTGGCCGAGTAGGAACAGGCCTTAGAAGTTCTACATGCTCTATCCCCTGCCTTGCACGGCAAGATAACCGGTCCGTCAGGGAAGACTGTGCCCGACACATACTGGAGCACTTAGCCACAGGCTATGCATATGTGTGCGTTGTGACACGTCAGCGAACTGAAGATGAAGTGAAAATATTGTTGTCAACCTTCGAACATCCTGGTCACGGCACCAGAAATGTGACACGTCGGCGAACTGAAGATGAAGTGAAAATATTGTTGTCAACCTTAGAACATCCTGGTCACGGCACCAGAAATGTGACACGTCGGCGAACTGAAGATGAAGTGACAATATTGTTGTCAACCTTCGAACATCCTGGTCACGGCACCAGAAATGTGACACGTCAGCGAACTGAAGATGAAGTGAAAATATTGTTGTCAACCTTAAAACATCCTGGTCACGGCACCAGAAATGTGACACGTCAGCGAACTGAAGATGAAGTGAAAATATTGTTGTCAACCTTCGAACATCCTGGTCACGGCACCAGAAATGTGACACGTCGGCGAACTGAAGATGAAGTGAAAATATTGTTGTCAACCTTCGAACATCCTGGTCACGGCACCAGAAATGTGACACGTCGGCGAACTGAAGATTAATGAAGAGGACCATAATTCCTGGTCAGCGCTCTATGAAGATGACGCTACTTTACATAATTGTTGACTTAACCTCTAACGTGGCCAATTGTGCTCGTATAAGTTTGCTGTAGTCTACATGAAATTAAAAACCTGTTGGCGTGACTGTTTTTATTAATTAACTTTTAAAGAACCCAACTTAATGTACAGAAACTTTAGATTTCAATCATAATAGTCTTCATCATTGTCCAAGCCTGACGCTCCCGGGAGAGAACAGCTCAACCCCAAAACTTTAAAAAGAATTAAATTTTTAAAGTTCAAAACATGCCACGACATCTCAACCATAATATTCTCGCAAACGTGCAAGCCCTCCACTCTGTGATACCAGCACAGAAAGAATAGCTACGTATATGTGGCTGCTCCGCCACCTCGCTCCCACACAGCCCAAGCACCGCTCAACATGACCATCATCGTCCACGTCCGAACACCAAGTACTACACAACCATCTTGCTCCGCGACTAGGCAACAAGTCTAACCTGCTTCTCCGTCCGCGTCCAAAGTGTCCGAACAACAAGTCAATATGGCCGACCCACCGAAGCTTGCTCTCTCCCTGCAGCACCTCTAGCGGCCTCCCAGCGCTCCAAGGTAAAAAACGCATACCTGCCAACTTTTCAAAATGACCATCAGTAAAACTTTTCCAGAATGTCACATTTTTGCATAAACTGCACGCGGCAATTTTTGTGCCAAATTATATCAGTCCCTATGTACACATAATAACATATATAATATTTTAAAAGTTTATTTGTTTTTAAAGTAGGCCTTATCAAGATGTAAATATGCAAAAACAATTATTTGCCAAGTTATAATTTGAACAATTTCCTGTGCACTTAATTCTTTGAAAATCCATCATTCTTTTATAATTCAAAATGACCACTGGCATCTTTAAACAACCAGTAAGCACGGTTACAAATATAATTAGTTTCACAAAGTTTGATATAAATCTCAACTAGTTTTGTTTATTTTATGTGGCATGAAATAGCCCAATACCAAACTGGATTGTGTTTTGAGTTATGAAATACTGTAAGGTAATATTTAGCTCTAGCTACATCGCCTTCAAAACCTACTTACGAAAATTCATGTTTATTCTGCGATTTCCACGTAGACCTATAACCTCAAATAGTAGTTAAAGTTAGGTGCTTCATACCATCTTCCATAAATTACCAATAAATGCCGCACAAAAATTACGCTAGTAGTAATTATGAACCGTTATCATATAAAATATTATCATTGTACATTCGCTTCACAATAAGAGCAAATTTTTCTTTCAAGTTCGCAACGGTATAAACACGCGCGCGATGCATTTTCTAACTTCAAAATTTCGTCGCATCACACGGTAGTTATACGTCATATTCATTACAGCAGCGGAAAAATATTTTTAGTTTCAAAGTAAAAAATACAGCTTCCAAGCACACAAAAAAAAAAGCGCGAAATTGGACAAGAAAAAACACACTTGTCATTTTAAAATGCCAAACAACACGCACATCGCCATCTTGTAACAGCCCATACAAGAAATTCACGGATTGGCTGTTAGCTATAAAATACGCCAATAGAAAACCGGGAACAAAACATATACCGAATTTTGTTATTGGTTCCTGTAGTGTTCACTGTGACCAACTGCTGAACGCACAGTAAAAAAACGAATTTTACGAGTGTTTATGCACAATAGCAAAGCCAAACAACACCGTAAAACACATTTCATGTTGGTACGCATGCGCAAAACAAATTTGTCCGCTATTCATTTGTAAATAATGGCATTAATGTACACACAAATGTCGAACGTCTCGAAATACGTAAAATTATGTTGTCCTCCGTAAAACCGTAAAACGTATGTACTTTCCGTACATTTTACGGACAATCCGTAAAAGTTGGCAGGTATGAAAACGTAACGGAAAATTAATACTAAATTAAATATAATAATAAATTATAAACTTAAACAACTTGAAAAGTGAAAATATTCTTCTAAAAACCATAATTATATAATAATTTACAACATAATTTTAAATAAATTTGAACCACGTGTCCTTCCATTGGCCCAGCCAGCCCGCGCAAACATATTACCGTCTCTCTCGCACACTAAACGAGCGGCGGCACACGTGCACTTTGTGAAAAGTAAAAGTATTAGAAAAATTGTTAAAAATCTAAAACACAGCGATTCCAGGAACAAGGTCAGCACACCTGTGCCATACAACTATACTTGCCAACAATACACCCTGTTTGAGACGTGTAACATAATACCCGGAAATTAAATTAAAATACACGTTAGTTTAGACAGCATTACATCACACACTTACGACGTCGCCATCTTGTCTTCTACTGAACTTTGTTACAGGTGCATGATGGGTAGTGATGAGAGTCTGGGAGTGACATCACACACATGCACAATGCAAGAACTGTATATGTACACAACATTTGCCGCCCGCCTAAAATGACTATTTTAAACTAGAGTAAAAGAGAAACAAAAAAAAAAATCTAGTCTTGCACAGTCTCACTTGGTAGTAAGTACAGCTTGTTTGTTGGGCGCACCAATTCTCCGTTTGCAGTCCTGATTTTCGCCACCCTAACAAGATTGTCTTTA
>PNEQ01114567.1:0-11979 GCA_003012365.1 Medauroidea extradentata | reverse complement strand
TCCTGAGATTTTGAGAGTTTCATTTGCTTACTAAACTATAAGAGTAGAGCTTAGCCGAGGACAATTTTTTTTTTTTTTGTTTGTAAAGAGACAGTTTGGATTTTTTTTTGACACAAGTAATTATTACTAACTAAAACTAGTTTTCTGAGTTTAAAGTTCCGGATTTTAAATATTTGACACAGTTTTATTTCCAGATTTTCTATTTTATGAGACCTGATGGATGTGAAATTAGCGCACTGCATTATTTAATTATTTCCAGTATTTGCAACTATAATATCACAACCTTTAGGAAGTAAGCTAAGATATTTTTGATTCTAATAAATTTTGAAACTGATTCATTTTCTGTGTCTTATCAGAATTTATGTTTTGTGTGGTAGTAGTTTACAGTAGAGTTTATGAGTGTCCTATAATCAGTTGTCACCATGATTAACACCTCACACTTTATACCACCCACACAAATAACCAAACTAAACACCCTGAGATTTAATACCGGTACTATACATCACAGTTGTACATACACTAATTAGTACACACGAGTTGTAAAACGTTACACCATTATTCTTTCCAATACAAACAGATATACTGAAAAATATTGTGTTAGAAATAAGATATGAGAAGGAAAAATTAATTTACTTTGATTCTTCTGAAATAACTGCAATATTAGAAATGAAACCTTAAATCACATACTCTAATGACTGCAATTATTTATTTTTTGCACAAAATGGCTGCTTTTCGTGGCAGGAAAACTATTTTCCTCTACACGAGTTGCCACAGGGTGTCTTTCTAAGACAACAGGCGGTGTCTCGTGGCATTATATCACGAATTTTCTTATTCGTCATCCTAACAACTAGTTAATAGCAACAAACTAGTGTTTACATTTCCAGAGGTATTTTCGCTTGAACTAATGAAAAATAAGTTTGTTTTTATATTTAGTTTTGTGTATAACTGAAAATTGAAATGTTTTAAATAATTTAAATAACTTTTTGGGTACTACTAAAGAAATTTGTAAATATTATATTACTTTTAATGTAGTTATATACTGATGGTTAATATTTTTATTCGAAGTATATACACAACTTCATTTATATACATTTAATGGAAAATCTGTTCACAGCTTCTAGCAGGTTACGAACGACCATAGTAAATTGCATTAGAAAATTTGAACTAGCTGCACAGAGTATTTTCCAAAATATCTATCCTATTCGAAGGTTCCTCGCCTTTTTGCTAAGTGTGTCATGTTGCCGAATATGAGCTGCCCCTATAAACGGGGTCTAATGTTCGTGATGGCGATCATTCGATAAAAAAACAATGGGTGTGACATATGAGTGGAAATATTTGGACATATGCTAAGGGAATAGGGCAGGTATTTTGCTATTTTTTAGTCCAACTCAAATATTAAAAATTTTTGTTTTATTTATTTTTATGTAAAAGAAGATGGATAATATTTATATAGAAACTGTAATGAAAGATTTTGAATAAGAATCGTCAAATTTAATACATCGAATTTTTACATGTGTATATAAACTTTTAAATAGACTGTGTTATACTCTAATCACTCAGCATACAAATTTTTGAAATTTTAATTTTTTTTTAATTTATTAAATTGAACGAGTGTTAGAAATCTTGGATAAACATTATATTGATTATAATATTAATTTTGGTAGTTGTTTTGTTCGATAAGAAAAAGTATATTTCAATATCACAATAGCAGTTGATAAAAACTATATGAAATTAAAAATTTGGGAAGATGTAAAATTTGAGTTATTTGACATGGATTCATATAATGGATTTGTTGATTTAAATACGTTCGAAAATATTCACGAGTTTGAAATAGAATTTCATAATCAAAATAGTCATTGATTATTAAATTTTTTTAAAATAATTAGTTTGTGATATAACTATTCTTTAGTTTTTAATTTTTGTATTTAATATACATTCCTTAAATTTTAACTATGCGTTTTATCTACTTTTTTCGGAGATTTTGTTAAAACGTCTTGATAAGAAAATTGTGAACAGTTGCCTTAATATTTCAAAGATTCTTGGGAATCAGTTTTTTGTTCAATTTTGAACACTGAAAAGGTGCTTTGGCCTCGAACGTACAAATATATATAACTTCCGTCGTACAACTTACCAACAAAAATAAATGTTTCAATGAAATAACAGCAAAGTGAAACTATCTATCTACAATACTGCATGTCATTAAGATAGTTACTTTTATTTAGTGGTTTGGAAAACTGTGTATAATGAAAACAATATCATTAACATGGGAATTCTGAAACGTTACTCTTAGATGTTCGTGATACGTGTTGTGATGTTGGTATTAGGGAGGAGCAAAAATAACAAGGTTGTCATTGTTTAACATAAATGTTATGACTCTTGTAATACTCTGCCTGTAGAAATATTACTTTCTTCAATTTACAATACTGTGGACACCTACCTTCCACTTCCATCACTAAGCCCCATTCCCCTCGCCCAGAAGTTATTGTCATACTCCACCTATACATTCATCTAATCTCTGGTTTTAGTATTGTGATTTTATGGCCTTGGGAGTATATGATATTATGATTCTCTGATCCTGTGATTCTACGATCTAGTTATTCTATAATAGTGTGATTATATGATCTTGTCATTACACAGGCTTGGGAATCTATGACCTTGTTATTCTACTATCTTGCGAGTTCATGATCATGTGATTCTA
This sequence comes from Medauroidea extradentata, assembly GCA_003012365.1. Lineage (NCBI taxonomy): Eukaryota > Metazoa > Arthropoda > Insecta > Phasmatodea > Phasmatidae > Medauroidea > Medauroidea extradentata. The sequence goes on along the minus strand of PNEQ01114567.1, from coordinate 9,281 downwards.
TGTTTCTGTGATTCTATGATCGTGTAATTATATGGTCTTGTGATTCTGTGGTTTTGTTATTCTGTGGTTTTGTGATTCTATGGTCTTGTGATTCTGTGGTTTTGTGATTCTATGGTCTTGTGGTTCTGTGATCTTGTTTTTCTATGATCTTGTGATTATTCTATGATGTTAGAAATATATTATCTTGTAGTATGTAATTTTGTGATTCTGTAATCTTACGATTCCATGATCTTGGGAATCTACGATCTTTAAATTCTAAGATCTTGAGATTCTATGGTCTTGTGATTATTCTATGATGTTTTGATTCTGTGATCTTGTGATTCCATGATTTTGTGATTCTATGGTCTAGTGAATATATGATCTTGTGATTCTACGGTATTGTGATTTTATGATTTTGTGTTTCTATGACCTTGTGATTAGATGTTCTTGTAAATTTATGATCATGTAATTAGACGTTCTTGTGAATATATGATCTTGTAATTGTATGGTCTTGGAATTCGATGGTTTTGGAAATATGTGGTCTTGGGGAAGAGGCATTCTGGAAAAGAATCGTAGTCTTAAAACACTAATTTACTGCCAACATCCTAAACATAGACAAGCGTACGTAATCATTCCATATTTCCGACAAAATGTTCCATGAGTGTGCTAGATTATTATTTCAATGATTTCTTATCCTGAGAATATTCTACTCCCGATGTCTGAAGTGGAACTGCTCTCGGCACAGAGCTACGTTGCACCAAACACGATGACACGAGCCGCAAGACGTTGCTGGATTTTATCAAGTTTTCCTAAATTTTACTTGCAGTTTTCAGAGTTGCAACATTTTTAACCGAACATGTTTAATTTTAAAAATATTTACTACATTTTGGAAAAGTTATAATGAATCCCGCTTTCAAGTCCATAGTGCATTTGGTATCGACTAAAGCTAAATTTAACTCCTAATTTTTATATTTATTTTAATAAATACATAATTAATTTTAAATGCCATCCGAGGATAATTTAAGAGCAGTTTCCATTTAAAAAAATCATAGTAACGAGAGAACATATAAAACAGAATGTAAACATTAATTGAAATTCATCTTATCTAAGAGGATAGTGTAAAAAAGTATAATTATTTTCCCTTACAGTAATATAATTACTTCTATCATTAAACATGAAAATATTTGACCGTTTCGTTGCAGAACATTAACCAGGAAAATTCAATTCATCACAAAGATTAAAATCAGTTCATTGTAAACTTACGTTTTCTGTAATTTTGTTGTTACAAAGGGCAATATGTTTTTAAAGAGTAGTGTTTTTGCTAAGCTTCTACGGCTGGTAACATCTGGTAATAAGGTTCCCCACGATAACTCTTAAAATTAATATTTTCCGTTCAGGTATAATTTCTTGTTGGACGCGTATGTACACTGCCAAATTACAATTTATGACATCTATCATAAAGATGGCAAAATGTTGTTGTTAACTAATCCCTTGCAGGATCTTTTATGTTCGGTTGTTTTGGTTTATGGATGTGTTGACTACAGCTAACTAGGCTTCTTCTCTCTTTTTTCTTTTATTGTTGTTCGTTTTTCTTGGTCTCATTCTAAGATTTCTGGAATGACATATATCACAATGGCGTACGTCCACAATAGTACAGTCTGTTCCATTGCAAGAAACATTCAAAGACGTTGTCATCGGCTAGTATTTATTGTCCTCGAGTAGTTGTGTTGGTATGAAACACTGTTGGTTGACCTTGCCTCTACATCTAACATGTTTATTTATTTACGTCCATCAGATTCTCAGTGCGGGATTATGGAACTTGTCAATAAAAAATATAACATACAATATACAGATACAGCATCGTACAAAGTAACAAGTGAACGCAAATATAACATACATAGATGTAGCATTGTACACTGTAACAATTAAACATAGTTGACATATAACAACACACGCAATAAGATATAGTATCAAGTAAAAAATTATTAAATACAATGGAAAGAATATTGGTCAAATTTATTTTTACAATGGTTTTGTGCATTACCGTTAAACAATCTTTAAGATCTTCAATGTTATATAAACTGTGGGTGTAAAGATATTATTTTCTTTCTTTTTAAATTGGGCCAGTGAAGTAGGAATGTTATTAAAGTGTTATTTACCAATATAATAACTGCTGTGTACATGTTATACTGTGTTGTGTTGAGGAATACTAATTTGTTTTGCATTCAAGTGTTGTAACTGTGGGCTTTCATATAAGTATTGATACTACTTTGGTTTTATTTTCACGGAGAGGAGTAGTTTATATTCATAATCACTGTGAAATGGAAGAGTAGCGAGATTTTTAAAAAGGTTCCTGCAACTTGAACTATTGCTTACATTTGATATTTTTCTAACGACTTTTCCTGAAGTCGAAATGTGAGTACACTTTTTTACATGGCCCCATATTTCAATACGATAGGTTATAATATGTTGAACATTATTTGTTGTTTAACACTGCTTCCTGTGGCGACACCCAGTATTGTACTACGACAGCACACACATGTGCTGAGTGCACAGTTGACAGTGGCAGGTGGCTGTGTGTTCAACTGTGGCTAGGGCCCAGTATAGGCGCCAGAACACTCGCTCTAACTGCGGATAAATCAGCGACAGATACAAGAAACAACGGCCAGCCACGCTGCTTCATTAGGTAAATGGCGACTCGACAGAGACACATGTCCCACTGCTCTCGTATACAGCCTCCTAACATTCTGCTGCTGGCTCGTTCTTTCCGTGCGATCTAGTGAGTAAGTCGTAGCGTAGTTAGGACAGAGTGAACACACAACTAGTTATGACACTCAGCAGCAAGACTATACGTCACAGTTGTCTATGTCTGATTGGCCAGTAACGTTACTTCTCTCACTGACTATCCAACTGCGAGCTCTCACACTTATATATATACACTGACACTGGCAGCTTCACAAATATTCATTTACTATTTCTACGTTGTTATTGTTGCTGGCGGTTAAAACAAAACTTCGAGACGCACCGCATGTACAATGTTAGATTGGATGGTTTTACCCAGTTTGGATATTTAAAGAATATCCTACACGATGCAGTAACTAAAGCCTAGGTCGTACGATCCACAACAGCTGAAAAGTTTGGTGCTCACTTATTGCCTCGTAAATAATAAATTCAGATAAGATTCTGGTTGCTTTTTAAACCAAGTGTTAAGAGCCAAAATATACCCCTTTCAGAGTATGTACCCAGTTTCGAATGTAATTTGCTGTACTTATCTCAGAATGGTCTGTTATCTTTCTGCCGTACATTACCATATAGAAGAATTCTACAGTAAGGCCTAAATATGAACAACTAAACCTTTACTTGTAAATATAATTTAGGGTTTTATATAATTACTGCAGCTGAGTACTATCTCAAAAAAAAAAAACTTAAATTGAACGTATACGGCAAATATATTTCGTGGCCGTTAAAAAAAAAAAATGTGTTAGTTATCAGAGAGCCAAATGTAATTCATGCTCGTCACAAAATTATTTCGCTGTCTCAGCTAAAATATTATGGTCCCCAGAAATATTATGGTAACAAAAAATTATTTCGACTATACTAGAAAATGATTGGACAGACTGACTACCAACCAAATGTTTCTATCGGCGTTGGTATAGTTTTAAAAGAAAACTGTACAAGTTGGGGGAAAAGTTATTATTACCTTATAATCGTATAAAGGGGTTGCTAAGTAATTACTTGTTAGAGTCTGACATAATATAAATAACTCACCTATTTAGTTAGGAACTTTAGCCTCGTTTATATTGCAAGCTAAGATACAAATGTGTTTATTGTTGTTGCGGAGGAAGGCAGCGCACTGCGTTTATTAATACAATGCAAGCTATTCTTCCACTGAATGTAGTAAGGGCGACAGTTGCATAGGCTAATGTGAAGTCATGGTTACACGGTGTAAGTATCTGGACGTCGTGGTGCAGCTCAGGTAGTGGTGACCCTGGCAACAATATGGCGCACAAAAACCTCCATCATGCCGTGAGTGGCAACTTGTGTCATCTCCGGAGTGAGGGATTTCTCTGTCGCCTTGTGTCGTGTTTAGTATTATCATTCCGTGGACGAGTTTGGTGATTAGTAAACTATTTCATGAGGCCTACTTGCCAAGACCTTGCTATCTTGTGATTGAACATACCGGTTCATCACGGTTCATAACATTTGCTTATTTAACACGAGGAAAAATCATAAACTACTAAACGAATACATACATATTATAACTGCTTTGTATTCATTAGGCCTACTTGAATATGCAGATATTTGTTACAGTGTTTCTGTTCTCACTGTGTATCAACAGGTTTTGTATATTCGAGGTCAAGTCACGTGGGTAACTTCGGGCGTGTCTCAAGTCTAAGTAGTTATGTAGCTTGTGTGTATGTATATATATATATATATATATATATATATATATATATATATATATATATATACATGTGTGTGTGACGTGCTCGATATTTGTCTCGATAGAGTCTGCTCGTGGCTTGTTGTCATGGCCATGTTGCGACTGAAAGTAAGCAACTTGGTTCGGTTCAGTCTTTGGTCGCAAGCATAGCTCACTCGGGTCACATTATGTACGACTCAGCTCTACCTGCACCGCTTAGAAGCTGCCGTGTAACGTGGACCAGGAGGCCAGACACAGCACTGAGAGGTCTGTGTTCTATTGACGACGTCGAGCAAGCTGATGTCTGGATGGCTATGTTACGTCATCAATATGACCGTTATAACGCCCAGTTTCACTGCGGCAACACTGACGTAGCTCTACATACCGAGGATCTACGTCCATATATGTGACTATACAGTATTCTACTCTTCAACCACACACGTGTTCTACACTAACCCTGCAACATTACTGCAATATTTACGTCGCTCTGCACTTCGTCATCGCAGCGGTGTAGTGCCATTTAACACACGTTTCAGTTCAGTTCTGATATTTGCCTCTAATATTTAAGAGGGCCTGGTACATAATTCAACGCTAAAATCATTAATCTATAAGTGTAGGTTTATTGAAGCCAATTTGCGACAGTTAAACAATAGCAACCATAGACAATAGTTTTAGCCAACGTTTTAATCAAAATTGTTTCCAGTGTTACGAACTTCTGAGGCACAATCTCTGAGGCCGGAACCTCGTGCATTTAACTGCGGCGCAAGAGATCACGCGTAACGAATTAGTAATTCTGGATAAATATTTACTCATAAAGTTGGCAAATACCATTATCTAGGATTATCGTTGAGTATTTTATCCATATTGGCTTCGAAAAAAGCGTAGAAATTAATTGATGTTTTCAGCGTTTATTTGTCTGCCACGCACTTGTTTGAACAGAAGTAGGGAATACTCTGCAGAATATTTACTATTCACGCAAGGAATACGTCGTTAATGATGCATTTAATTCCCTACTAATATATGTTTTTGTAGTGGATTTAATATTGTATATAACTACGCCGCATCATGGCATAATTGACAGAACGCAACACTATAGCATTATACGGAGACATAATCGTGTGTGTGCGTGTGTGTGTGCGTGTGTGTGCGTGTGTGTGTGCGTGTGTGTGCGTGTGTGTGTATGTAGAAACCAATAGTATAGCCTACGACACGTGTCTGAGTCATGGTGGATTCACAATATCGCGACGGACGCGACATGAACGACGCGATGCGACAGTAACAACTTTGTTATTACGAACAACAAATATTTCACATATGCCACTGCCTAGTAAAAGCTAGTATAACAACCATACATATTTAAGATATTACAATTTTATTTATTCGTAAAATATTTTAAATAACCACTGGCGTTCCCAAATTTGACAATTAAATCACAATACGTTTGCTCTGAAAGGTTATTTATGCTTTCCTCATGTAACAAACAAAAACATTTCGTAAAGAAAATAAGTGCAATTAAGTTCCAACTCTTCAGGATCGCCAATATTTGGACACAAATTAAATTCGGTTTTCCAGCGTTGTTGCGTCGTCGACGCGTATAAAATAGAAACACTTTCTATTCTGGTATCACGTAGTGTCGGCCAATCATGTCACAGCAGTCTCGACGTTGATTGGCTGAGATGTTTTGTTATTCGCGTTGATATTTTCGCGTCGCGTTTGTAGCGCCATTGTAAACCCACTCTCATAATGAATGTAGTGGGCTTCACCTGAGAGGTAGTGACGTCACTAGTATGTAGTGAGGACTGTACTTACCAGGCGGTACACCCCCTCTCCCCCTGCCCTTACATCACTAACTGCTGCCTCACATGCAGTATTCCTGGACTACATGGCATATCCCTGCTTGTTCTTTACTGTCGCATACCTGGGTGTAAGGTATATCCGGATACCAACATGCTAACCTCAACACAAGAAGACTACATCTTTCCTCCAGTACATGTATATATTTGCGACACATTACAATGTAAGCGTGCCGAGTGGCCAGTAATACAGTCTAAATATGAACTGCTGGGCACACAAAACGTTCGTATTTGTAAGTGAGATATGAATGGGTCTTACAAGTGATCACATTACCGTGAGAGCCTATATATTCATATTATAATCTCGCATACATGCGTTGTTAAAACCTGCACTAACAGACACAGACGTGACGTGGCTTCTTATAGCTATGGCAACTAGGGAAGAGATGTATGCATGCGGGGTTGTCAGATATTACAGTGTGGTAGTTACACATTCACAGAATTGTTACCCTGGCTACAAGGTTACACCTGAACTTATATTCGAGACAAGAAGTAGGAAATATTGACTGTTGACGAGTCATATTGACAAACGTCAAGAACACTATGCCATACAAGACGTGGCAACATTGCAGGCGTGGCAGGTCAAAGAGTAAACGCCTTCATACTATATTTGTATGTCGTTTCTATTCAAGTATTTAGAAGTAAAATGAATGAATTACCTAAGTTGTCAGAGAAACTGACAGAAGTGTATGAGTGTTAGCAGCTTGTACTTGATTGTGGCTTTCCTATAAGTAGTTGTTGTAGCCACACAGTGCTAGGTTGTAGTGTAGAGTGTATATAAGTACGTGTGAGAACACTCTAGTGTAGTGTAGAGTGTATATAAGTACGTGTGAGAACACACTCGTGTATGTCGTGTAGGAGGACTGGACAGAGAGCATCTTGGCGTCTATGTGGCGTCTGGATGTATGATGCCGGCTATAACCACTCACAGAGGACAATCACGGCGCCATACAGCAAACACTCGTAAACATCTGCACATCTCCCTCCCCTCCACACTCCCTTCCTTCCTACCCTCAGGCAACACTCAGCCGCCTACACTGTACTCTAGATGACTGGCACACTCACACACCAGTGTGTCTGCACTCGAGTGTCTTCACACTGCACTACACTAGTTCTGCACACTTGCATCAACACTGCATGCACTCCTCTATACGTGTTCTGCGTTCACACACTGTAACAGTACCTATACAAATCAATATAATTCAACACTTCAATGTATGTAAAATTGAAACTAAAATTTTAGTACGAGCACAGTTCTTTCAAACATCATAAATAAGATGTAGTATGCATTGTTTACACTCTCACATCAATAAGACGATGTAAATCCTCAGTTGTATGAATAAATGTATCATTGACACTGACGACAACACCACTTGATTCTTGACAACTACAACTCTACTTCCTGTAAACACATATGACAAAGTTAGATTTTATCACAATATACATTGTACCTCACTCGCACAACTTGTTCGCTGGAATGTGAGAGCATGTCATAGAATGCGCGATGCACATAACTATGTGTAGAAGAGTGGTAAATTCTTACAACTTACCGCTGCGGCCACATAAGTGTACTCTCGACGTGTTTCCAGCTATTGGTTCTCTCACGAGGAAGTTGTAAACTGTAGGTTTCATCAGTTGGTACTGCGACATGTCCTCATATTATAATAGTGTACGAGCAGTTGGACGAGGAAGATACAACAGTAAACATACCCCGTCCCGATAATCACCGTTACTACTTCTGTTTATAATAGTCTCATGAACTAATACATCCTTCCAACAAAGTATGTCACAGGTATAACATATTATATAATCATACATCCAGGATTGCTTACGTCATAGTGTTTACAGGTCCACCAGTTGAACCTTCCAATACGAAAAGAAAGTAAACTGTTAAGTTTGTTCACTTCTCCAGCATAAACATTCGAAGACGCTGAGAGTATGTCAGTTACTACCACGTGACACTGGTAGCTTGGTAGATGTCGGTATGTCTCATCTCTGGTGAGATAGTTGCAGCGCCTGTCACATCTACATCCCGCACATCGCTACTGTGTGCTGGCTGCCTATATTACACTCTCCAAGCGTAGTTGTATGTTGCCACACTTCTGTTTCAGTAACAACACTACCACATTACCACGTCCCACCTCTAGTTAGATCTGTCCCCTGACTTCTTTATGACAGTCTATGTTTGATAATATGCAGTCGCCGCTTACGTATTTCAAACACCTAGTTTCTTGTAAGTACTCGTGAAGTGGCAGAGAATAATTAGTAGCACTCTGTCTTCCCGAGAAACTAAGACTGTACAAGAAAACTGTACATTAAGACAAGCTTCGTTTCGCAGTACTGAACACACGGTGAAATGAACGTGGAAACAGCAGTGATGCATAATGCCAAGAAACTAATATTTGTAACGATTAACCTAACGAAAAGAAATAAAAGTGAGAAAAGCCAAGACTAGAGAACTAAGCGAGTTCATACAGTTACTGGTATGAAGTCAAGGTTACATTAAGACAGGATGACAACAACGAACATACTGTCATCTGGTCGCTTGTCTACTTCTGAGATGACATAATACTGCACTGACGTAAGTACAATATATCTGTCCAACAGTACGCTGCAGTAGAGGTGATGTTACCTATGACAGCCAGGCTAGTGTCGTACTTATGACAACACTGCCTGTGATTGGTTAGAAACATGTCCTGCACAGAAAGTTTCGGGGACCAAGGTCATTCTTCAACATTACGTCACTTCTACTAATCTACTTTGCAGTATTGCAAAGGTACGCAGAATATTGCTTTATTTTATTTTATTTTTATTTATCTTTGCCACATGTTTATCCCAATTTGAGTAGATAAATCTACTCGGGGATGTAGGTGTTGTCAACTGTATACATACACATATTACAATTATAATCAAATTAACAAAGAGTAAGTCATATGACAATGAGAATAATAGTTAACATGGATAAAATATGAGACAAACACATGATAACATAATCAGTCATTCAAGTACTCATTGACAGAATAATA
>PNEQ01114566.1:0-11981 GCA_003012365.1 Medauroidea extradentata | reverse complement strand
ATACATTCTCTTCCTCTTCATCTGTAGGCCTATCTCGTTTTAACGATCCACTTTTCAACCAACGATCCATTTTCAATTACTGTACGCGTAATATAACTTTCCGCGAAAAACAAAGCTTTACAAACATTTACTGTTTTACAAGACTGTCACTTGTCGGCTACATACAGGCAGCGCGCGCATTCTAAAGGCATACAGCAAAGCTATTTACCCTTCTAGTTCCAGTGACGACGCTAGAGTGTGCTAGCATTAGTTGCCGGATAAAGCCAGACACAAAAGTTAGCGTTCGCGCTTAAGTGCTCAGAAAGCTGCAAAAACTAAAAAAAAATGTTACTGTTTTTTTATTATAATTTTGCGGACCCCTCTGGCATGGCTTGCGGACCCCCAGGGGTCCGCGGACCACCAGTTGGGAACCACTGGTTTATTGAATATACAAAGCAACTACACACCCAGGAATAAAGACAGCAATGCCACATCCGTTTCAAAGACTTAAGAAACACTTTCAGGGACAAATATTTGGCAATTTTTACCATGAACTTCTTGACACGACAGAAAAGTTACTTACATAGGATGTGGGTTACAGAATAAAAATTGTAGAGCCACCAACAAAATATAACAGGTTAATCTCACAATTGTTGGTTTCAATTTGAGTAAACAGATGTATAATCAAGAAAATGTCATCTGCAAAAAAACATATTTTGACAGTTCTGAAAGCAGTGCCATGTTCATACATTTCCATAGCAACAAAAATGTATCCCTTCACCACACATGTATAGACACCCATCTTGACAGTAAAAATCTGCTCAGAACGTACACCATTTTGAGTTTAGTGACCTTGTACAACTAAAATTGTGTGGCATGTGAAGGACTAACTAATTATGTAAACAAAATACATCTGATCTGTTATTGTGTATATGTGCTATCTCATAAAACATATATACGTTTGTCACAAGATGCTACATGTAAATAATAAAATTTTATTTACATTAAGCTTTCATTAATTATTTCAAGTTCAGTAAGTACATGTAAGTTTCTTGTTAAGCTCCTCTGAAAGTACTAAGGGCTACAGCTACATTACCACTAAAAAATTAAGGTTCTTTACTGGTGTGTTACACTTGTAGGACAATGTTTAATTTATAACACACTTGGGGCTTGAGTAATGTAATATATTTTATTAGACAGCAACTGCAGTTCTTTGACTCAATATCACTTTGCATGGCTAGTATTTTACTGGGACCAGAATAAAATGCATCACTACAAATGCCTTTCATAACAAAGAACATTCAGTTAAATATATTCTATAGAACTTTTATGTTTGAGCATTACTTGTATAAACAAAATGCACTAAATATTGTCACAATTTGGACTAATAACTAGTCACTCATGACTGAATTAACGTGATTTTTTCCTTAAATAAATAATATGTCCGTGATTTTTTTGTTACATGTGTTTTTAGATTAATATTGCATACCTCCTAATCATTAATGCAAATAATCAAGAGTCTACGTTATTAAATTGATGTCTAATTGCAGGAACGAATCCGACTTTTTTTTCTTTCTACTGAGATCTAAGAAATGGTAAAAGTGGATTATCCACGATTTTGGTTTATCTGAAGCATCGCCCCCCCCCCCCCTCATTAGTGCGGATAATCGATAATCGGGAGATGGCTATATTAAAAAAATCACTTTCTTGGTATATTTAAATTTTTTTATCCCCAAACAAAAGATTTAGCGACTCTCAAGGGATTGAAAAAAAATTGTCCTTAAATTGAAGGATAAAAGGTTTCTGGGACTTTACATGGGACCAAAAAATACAGTTGTGGTGAGAGAATCGTTGAACTGGATGACAAACGGAGGTAACTGTACATAGACACGTTCATAAAGTTGGATAACCGGTTACTCCTCGCAGAAGCATGGCGTTCTTCAGGTGGTGAGAGTAAACATACTGAAGTATGGAAGACAGGATGCGTGTAGCTAGTGAATCTAGCGGCCATAAGATGAACATAACAGAGTGGTGATGGGAGATTAGAATTTTGATGCCTTATCTGATGTTGAGTCTGGAGGTCTATCTGGATTTGGTGGTGTATTGACTGGTAAGTGAAAATTCTGTTATGCTACTTAGTATCATTTAATGCAATTGAGGAATTAGATTATTTTCTAGTCAACTTACCTACACAAAAAGCTTCTAATTTTAATGTTCATTTCCCATAAAATCACTGCCATGACATAAAAAAATCCTTGATACAAAAGGAAAACTGCTGTCTGTTCAGCAAACTCAGATCAAGCAAACTTGCAGTAAAAATAATTGTTATGGTTCTGCAAGTGGCATTTCATAACATTACAACAGTTATGATATTATTTATAAAATGTAAGTTGTGAAATCGCTACCATTTATGCATAAACAGTGCTGGTACAAAGTGTGTTGCGTACAACTTTTTGGATTGTTGGCTTAGATATTTCATTGAAAAACATATTAATTGGTTTTTAACATCATATGAAACAAAAGGATTCATCATACAGTAAACACCATCGTATAGTTATCACATCTAATTTTTAAGTTGAGAGAAATGGTAAAAACTTTTTAATCATACAATAGTCACTTTGAAATATTTTGCTTAAACTTGACACAAACAAAATGGTTGCTGTAGTAACTGTAGCCATTACGAATATATTCCACCGGAACAAAAGTGCCTACGTGTTTGCCTTATTCGTGGAATCACCCTACTAAGTGTAGCATACCTGCGTACCTACACCATTGCAACAGTCTCTATAAACACTGCAATGGTAATAAATAGTGACAGAAATTCAGAATTGTACAGCTGTAATTGTATATCACTTTCTAACTTACAAACATTAAACTTTATTAAGTCTGCAAACAAATCTAACATTTTTTTACTATATCATTCACAGAAGTAGGAACAACTGCGTTGATGGTTTTTAAATAACCAAATGAGCATATTTACATGTAAATTTTTATTCTCAATTTTTACCACGTAAGTAAACTGTTACCCCTTCCCTCTTCCACTTTTCACAATGTGCATATTTGTACATTGTCCCCATCTTACCCAGCGTACATATTTCATTATGGACAAAATTAGGTTACCAACCAAAACAAAATAATCTGCAAGGTCTCGTAACAATTCAGCTGGTCTCGTATAAAAACTTAGCCTTCGTTTCACAGTTCAGCCACCAATATTTGTGGAAAAAAAAAGAAAAAAAATATTGACTTCCATTAACGCAAATAGGGTAACTTATGAAAACTGTTTCTGAAAAAAAGTTAGCTTAAAAAATTACTACCATAGGAATTTTTCTCTAACAATGGCCAAACCTACGATTTTTGACATTAATCGAAGGTACGACCATTATTCGAGGAAAATTCCCGTGGTAAAAAAAATGTTAAATCAACATTGTTCGACTCTAACCCTATTTATATTAAAATAACTGAATATTTTTGACAGAACTATTCACGTATGAACTCTGAAACAATGACTACATTTCTATATCTTATTAGACCTTGGAGGTTAAGTGAGTTTCGTAATTAAATATGCACATTTGGGTGGAACACATTTCGTGATTAGCAGTATTTACCGGTAAATAGGCACTTTTGTTTATTCGAGTACCGATAAATCCAGTAGTTTTCTTAGTTCCATTTCGCTTGAAGTTTTTGTTTTCAGCTTCTGCGAGTCCGCTACCGTTTATTGCCGTTGCAGTGTTTACGAACTTCGTTTTTATTTAGCGGTGTCATAGGTAAACTATGTTCAGTTGGGAAATTCCACGCGCAAGACAATCAGACAAGATGGCGGTCTATTAAACTAGTTACGCGGTTTTCCCCTTTCATTCCAAAGGAATGTTTTGGTACTAACAATAATCGATTCTTGCGGCAACCATTTTGTCCTAATAGTTTTGTACTTGAGCGTAGTTAACATCTCTGATGCAAAAACGTACACAAAACATTGCTGTGGGACGGTTATGCGATGAAAGTATTTTTACCATTTCTGTCATCTCAAAAATTAGATGCGACGATTACGCGATGGTGACGATTGTGTGATGAAATACGGTAGCTGATGTGACAAGGATGGTGATTGTTACAAAACAAAATCCGCTAAACAACAAAAACATTTCAGTAAGGTACCTTTTCACTCAAAACACATACAAACATTAATGAGAAAAATATGTTAAAATCAAATATACACAAGAATATTAGGGTTCTGCTGTAGTATGTTACAAACCTATTTACATAAGTGTCACTTGTGTGAATTTTTTGACACTATTTTGCAGTTTTCTAACTGAAGCATCAACTTCAGGTTGTCTTCTGTTTTGAGTTCTTTCCTCTTTTTGATCCTTTTATAGGATTAATGTCCAAAAATTCCCTGAAACAAAAAAAAATTATTACACTAAATGAATCATTCACACTGTGTTCAACCTTTTGTGTGGGTGAAACTATCATAAGTACTAACCTGTGAGTACCTCAACCTTCTGTCCTCGTATTTAATTGATTTAACTTAAGAGGCCTTCACACACATTCACAAACAGGGGTAAAAAAATATACAAGCCGCCAACAATTGTATTTATTTCCTTGAATTCTGACTACATCCTGAATGTTTGTAGACTTCTTACATCAAATAATTTTATATTTAAATTTACGATAAACTCCCCTTACTTCGCTACAAACCTGTAAACCAATCTAACTGCATCTCTAGCATGTAAACCACAAAGCTAAAAAAGGTTTTTAAAAATAAATACAATGTTAACAAAAATTTCTGCAAGCTACCCTTTTCATGTACGAGCCAAAATTGACTGCAAGTTTGCAAAAGAACACAAGTTGAGCTTTCGTGCATACATAAAATGTATTGCCAGAATTAAAGTAATGTGATTAACTTGGCGGACATCTATATTAATCATGTGGTGAACTTTGCAAAACCAGTTTTCATTGAAAAGGTACACAGGGCCAGTACGTCTCTTCATAGCTTTGCTTACATTTTCTTTACTAAGGGGGAACCTGTATTATCAAACATGGTCATTATTTGTGCGAAAATATTTCATTGTTTCAAACTTCTATAGTGAACAACCTGCATGACCCCTTGCTATAATTATGTTGGTGATTGTGACACAACATGGTGATTGTGTAGAACAAGCCATGTGGTGCTCCGAAGTTATCACCTAGGTTGGTGTAGGGCAATGACAGAAGTTTGTTGCCCAACTGCATTAGTAGCCGCGAACAGAGACTAAGGAAAGGAGCCGAAGAATCATCTCACTACAAAAGACTATGCCTACAAATATCTTACTGTGCACTGTACCTTGCAAACAGCACAACCTACTAAATATTATGTCAGTCGTATACAGCCTAAGGGACAGTACTTAATATGGAAGTTCTATAATTTTTCTCCTGGTCACAACATTTATTTGTAATACTAAATGGTTGTGATGTAGTTACAGTTTGTGTTTCCTGTTGCGTACATAATTGCATTTAACACGACAAACATGTACAAGCATTTGACTTAATAGTCTCACAGTAAAGTGGGCACTTTTTGAGCCTTTGTTAAATTTTTCCATTGATGACATTTCTGCACCCCACCACTTTTTAATTATAAATGTTAATAAAGATTTGGGGTTGTGCAAATGTTCGGCACATCAAAACTGAACTTGAATTTTCGCCAGTTTCATTTTTATAGAATTTAAGTTGTCGAACGTCAATTAGCAAAATATTTCTTTCTTGCTTGCTAGTGCTGTAACCGTTGAGTCGTGATACTTGATGATACAGTGTCGAGTTTTTTTCCTTAAACATGGCGGAAGTGAACGCATCGGATTTGTGTGGTACTTGCAAAAAGAAAGTTAAAGCAAATGAAAAAGGCTTGCAATGTGAAGGTTCTTGTAACTCATGGTTTCATATTGGGTGTTATAACATAAATTTCAATGATTATAAGAAAATTACGGAATTAGGCAACATAGTACAGTGTTTGTGCGAGACATGCAGAAAGGCATCATGTCTTTCTGTTGATAATGAAGAAGAACCGAAGACAGGCAACAGTGAGCGGTATAAATATTTTCAAATTTTAAGTAAACAAGTTTTTCAAGTTTCAGAAAAGAATGTTACATTATCCAATAATGTTTCGGTGTTAGTAAATGAAAAGGCGATCTGGCAAAATATGATGACAAATCAAGTGCAATTGTTAAAGGACGTAATTTCAAATTGGACCAAAAATTTGAAGGAACGTGAGAAGACCCCGTGACATTCGCGGACAAATTGAAACAGCAACGTAAAGAATTAGTGGGTGATGAGGTGGCAACAACATACTTTAGTTCTTCAAGGTTAATAACAGTGCCAACAACTCTATTTTAAGTGAAAAAGTACAGACAATAGAAAGTGACTTAGATACGCCGATAATAAATCAAGAGGATTTTAATGTTAAGGGAGCAAATCAGTTTTAAGAAACATGGTGCTGACAAAAACGCAGATGTTAATTCCCATAACAAGTCATCTGGATTGATTGTTAATGCAGCTGAAAAGGAAACGTCATCAACAAAAATGAAGGGGTCTTCTGACAAATTTCAGTCACGGAGGTATATCACAGGATAGCAGGGGGATCAAGCATGCTCAAAGTGGTTGAAAAAAAAAAGATACATATTTGTATCAAGACTAGATGAAGAAGTCAACTGTAATCAGGGTGTTTATGAAGTTGAAAAACTTAAAAATAAATACCAAGAGTACAGTTCATTCAAGTTAGGTGTCCCGGCTCAAATTTATATCCTAATGTATGGAGTGCCTTTGTTGAGAATATTTCTGTATCAGATCATAATGGCATTATATTTAAGGCTTTAATGGAAATACCATTAAATATTGTGTAGATAAATACAATAGTAATTAGAACGATAAATGACTATAATGCTGCTTATTTTCAGAATGTTTGAAAACGCACAAATTGGTTGAATATATATAGTACTAATGATATTGATAGAGAGTTTAAAGTCTTTTTTGAAATTTTCACTTGGGTTATAGAGACTACCATACCTAAAAAAATATCAATAAAAAGAAACATAATAGTTGTAAATGCTATCGTCAAGGTCTTGCTGAATTAAAAATGGAGTTAAATGATTGGTATAATACTCTTAATAACTCTGTGAATAATGTAGATGGAATTAAGAAAAAATATCTGGAGATTAAGAAAGTTTATAAGTTGGAAATAATAAAGGCAAAAATTAACTGTTATTGCAAAATATTTGAATCTTCTAATTATAAAACAAAAGCTATTTGGGTAATAATTAAGCAATCAACAGGTTTTAATTAACAAAAATTATATTTCAATCCATGTAATTTGTCTTCATTTGAATTCAATAAGTATTTTGTTGAGTCAATAAATCAAATAAACAAAAGTATACCTATCAGTTCAAAATCGTATGATGAGTACCTAAAAAATTATAAAATGACAGACTTAAGGTCCAGTGAATTTACTGATGTTCCATGTTTTAAGTTTAAAGAGTTTACAGTTGAAAAAGTGTATACGACATTGATTGGTTTAAGTAATAGCAAATGCACAGATTTTTTGGATTCAATTCTTGTATCCTAAAAATTGCTGCTAAAGATATATGTGAAGTGTTGACTCACTTGTTTAATGCATGTATTAAACAAGGTAGGGTACCCAATTTGCTATAGCATAACAAAATTATACTTATATATAAAAAGGGATCCAAACAGGAACTAAAGAATTATAGACCTATCTCTATTGTTCCGATTCTGTCTAAGGTTTAAAAAAATTAGTATATAAAAAATAATTTATTTCTTGGAAGATAATTAATTATTTTCAAGTAGACAGTATGGATTCAGGAAAAAGTGCAATACAATTGATGCTGTTCAACAACTAATTAAATACTGCTTGAATGGATTAGAAAAAAATAATTCAGTGATACCTAGATCATTTGATATGACAAAAGCCTTTGGCACTGTAAATCATGGTATATTAATTGACAAACTGTGTCACTATGGTTTTGAAGAAAGTATGGCGAATTTCTTTAAATCTTACTTAAAAAAAAATAGAAAACAGTCTGTTTGCATAAATGGTAAATATTCTTCATTGTAAACACAAAAGTATGGAGTACCTCAAGGATCCATATTAGGTCCTATTTTGTTTATATTGTATATAAATGATTTACCTTTCAATATATCAGTGAGTGGTGTTACTAGTTATCTTTTTGCTGATGATTTAGGATTAGCTGTACAACATAATATTTTAGAAGAAAATATCTTGTTACTTGACAGTCAAACCAATATTATTAATGACTGGTGTGCTGCTAATAAACTTTGTTTAAATGCAAGTAAAATATCTTATATTCAAATTAATATAAACCCCAAAACTAATAATAATGATGTAATAAAATTTCTTGGACTATTTATTAAATCCAATATAAAATGGAATTTTCATATTGATAATCTTGCAAAATGTATTGTAAAAGGCATTTATACAATTAGAACTCTAAAAAATGTAACTGAAGATATCTTAATTAGCGCGTATTATCCTTATATTCACAGTTTGTTATCATATGCCATTATTTTATTAGTGGAGTGGATAATGGAAAAATCATGCAAATAGTGGTACAAGCATGAAATTTGGCATGTTTATTGCTTATGGGTTACTTGTCAAATTTTACCGATTGGCCATTTGAAAATTCAATATGGCGGACTTTTTTACAACGACAGCTTAAGAAGCCATAGTTTATTTACTTTCCACTTACAAATTGATGAATTTGCAACATTTATGTAATCTTGACATCCATTTCTATATTATCAAACAACCCAGAATATATTCATCAGGTTTTTAACACACATAAAAGTTCTTTAATATGTTTTGTTAGCATATATCATCATATTAAATGAAATTAACAGAGACAAGTCTAAGGGTTTTATATTTAAAAACTGAAAACTAATAATATTGAATCAAATTTAATAAATTAATATTTTAAATTTGATGCTCCATATAAGCATGTAATGTAGAAACAGTTCTTTAAATTACTGTTGGTCACAAACACAGCTGCAGAGCACAGTGCAGGGAAGTCCGGATCGAAAGCATTTGCATCTTATCTGGGTGCAGTCCTTCTTGCAAGAACATTTGACAAGCTGCTGACAATGTGATGCAATCGGTGGAAGTGTTGTCCAATTTATTTTCCATTTATCTTCTTCACATGTCCATCCCCATTTTGCAGGATCACTTGTTTCTGGATTTGATAATAGAGCTTGGCCCCAGATAATCCCAGCCTGGTAAGCTGCACATTTTGCATGTTCCTTGAGAGCTGCCTGTTTTGGTGGAATTGCATCCCAGGGTCTTTGTTTGTGAGCAAACAATTAGAGTCTTGCTTTGTCTACACCACTAGCGGTACTTGATCTATCGTAAAGGAGGATAACAAATATTTCCAGCTGTGTAAGGTCATCATCGCTAATCTCTGTTTGGTAAAGGTTTTGGACACCTCATCATCGCACACATTCCATGTCTGCCATGCAGATTTCTTGCCTCTTCCACGGAAGGCAGATGTTACGTCGCAACCAGTAAAGCATGAACAAATCGAATCCCACTGGTTTTCTTAGACCCTATTGCAAACACTAAATCATGGATGGGAATCCACCGAACACTGGCACCCTGGCCGAAGGAAATCCACATTTTTTCAAGGCCAAGTTCCTGTAGCGATGGCATTACAGATACTGCAATAACTAGCACATCTGTGACATTGGCTTTAATAATAAGTGACTGTCTACCTTTTACTGCTGCATCCCTTGCATGCACAAATATACGTGTGTCTGCTTCTTCATGACTGCATGGGGACACATTTACTAAGGACATTTCTGTATTGCTGATGGCAATCTCCCTTTGTCACAATTACAGTGCTTGACATTTGTTTTCCAAATATTTTCTCTGCTAGGAAGTTGAAAAGCTCGGTCTTGTTTCTGCTGTCCCTTAGAAAAGCTTGCCAGTTTGTCGGGGTCATGCTGGTTCCTATTACTCTCCTCCTCACACCCTGTCCCTGTTTCAACCTTACTTCATACTTAAGACTTGAGTCCTTATACACATCAAACACTACATCTACCCGCTTATACTTGAGACAATACGATTCTATCTTCGGTAGAATATCTTGGCTAGCATATGTATCAAATGTCTTAGATTTACGTGGAGGCAGGGAATTAATTAGTGCTGAGCCATCTATGATTATAGCATCTCCGCATGGTTCTCTGTCTGGTATGGTCACATGTGTTAGGAGGATTTCGGCTAGCTGTGACTTTTGACAAGCATGTAGCCTGCCATTGTCACTAAGAGAAACAGGAGATGAATAATCGGGAAAACAGCTGGCAGTCATCTTTTAGAATCATCTGTTTGGAATTACCAGCAGCCTCTTCATGCGTGAAGAAACGAGTTTTATTCCTCTTGATTGGATTGTAAAATGTACTATCTTCATTTTGTAGTTCATCCATGAATGTTTTGAACTGATGCGATCCTTTTTGGTGAAGTGTACCACTTTTTGGTGATGTGTACCAACCATTTCAGCAATAGTTTGATCTGCGATGTTCCTTGTGTCTAACACCAACAAGTCAACAGAGTCTTCTAGGAATAGATTGCCATCTCATGTGTAGTACCTTCGAATGTGCTTCTACCTTCTCAAAGAAAGATTTCTGTGCGCTAGCGTTCTGCTCGTGGTATCTGCTGTTGGTAGTTGCATCTTTTGCACTAGACGAAGCCTCATATGCAGAAAGTAGACGACTTCTGGTCCAGCCACCATCCACCTACGAAGTGCTGCTGGGTCTTCTGTCAACCCAATTGCCCCACAATCACCTTTAACAACTGCGTTATTCTGTTCGTGTGCTTGATCAAGTGCCATACCAGAGAAATGTCTAACAGACTTGTGCACAACAAAATTCCCTTTGTTAAACTCTCTGGCTATTTGTGGATGCAGTTGTTCAAGAGACATCATGTCACGTAGGTGAATCGGAAGCCAGCGAACATAGTTAACGTTGTTTGCAAAGAAGTATGGCAACAGCTCTGCAAGTGCCATGGTGTAGAGTTGAAAATTTCCTTCTCTGAATGAACGGATTAACATGAAAATGGTGAGCTCAATGCCAAGCACGAGGTTCCAGAACTGGAACTGTGGACTCTCGTGTTTTCGTTTCTCACACCAATCTTCAAAGTTCAAATTTGATCTTCCAGTATCAGAGCAGTAATTGTAGTACGCCTCCTTCATCAACTTATATAGACTGCATGCTGTAATTTGGTGTGCTTGTCTGGTCCGAGTGACACTTGATGCAGAAAGAAAAGAATCAGCAGTCCCAGCTGAGGCCACGCCTGCTTCAACTAGAGAACTGGTCCAGCCACTGTCACTTAATAATGTTCCTAGTGATTTCAGAGCAGCCATCTCAATGTGAAGCCCCCAGAACATGATCACGAATTTGTCTTCTCCATACTCGGACCACTGCCATTGTATTTTTTTTTAACAGAGCATACAAAGCTGGTCGGCTGCTCTCACTGGTATTTGCCTTGGGTTTAGAAAAGAAATTGCATCACGAATCTTGTCCATGCAATGCCTGAGAGTTGCAACAGAGTGTGCCTGATCTCGAAGCAGAGGCATCAACGAAATAATACTCACTTTAAATGGCTGATTTCTATTTTGTGTTGCGTGGTGAGCAGCCCATGTGATAGAGACTGCGTCCGCAATATCTTTAGTGAGGGAAACTTTTTCCAACCAGGTGTACTCTTCCTTCATATGTGGCAGAATTGATTCGGGTCTTGGTAATGCTTGGCATGTTTTATTGAGGGGATTTGGTTTCTTTTTTAAATAAGCTGGTTGGACACTGATGAATGCTTCAGGAAGCTCAGAGATTTTCTTTACAGGTAAGTCTGGATTAATTTTGAATGGCGCTCGCACATCACCAGCATTGTCCGTGCTCGGATGTTGAAATATGGACATACTGGTTCCATGGAAGGAAGTTTTGGCTGTGGTTGCAGTGGGGTT